>JAVCKZ010067509.1:0-28335 GCA_034780755.1 Lepetodrilus elevatus
GTGTGTGTGTGTGTGTGTGTGTGTGTGTGGTGTGTGTGTGTGTGTGTGTGTGTGTGTGTGTGTGTGTGTGTGTGTGTTTGTGTGTTTGTTTGTGTGTTTGTGTGTGTTTATGTGGTGTGTGTGTGTGTGTATCCATGTACAAATTATACCCCAATTAAGGTTATTTACCTTCGTTCATAGCCCTATTGTGTTGTGATTGTTCAAGTACACGTATAACTGTTGTATCTATTATTACATCATACACAGAAAGCATTGTGTTCCATTTTATGGATTGTCTGCACTGTAGTGTAGTAATCCTAAATGCCTCTGAGATTATTATGTGTTTGTACAGGTGATACTTAGCGTAGCACAGCAGCATACATTTAATAACTCACTGGCTTATTACTACTACCTACCTCCTTCCTGGCATTGTGTCAGGTAAGTAGTAGCCCCCCCAATACACACACACCCCGCTACTCCCCTCCCCCCTCCCTTCAGACGCACACACGCTCTCAATGTCCCTTGGCAGTTGTGTCTAGTAGATCTCAGTTTACTACCTACCCCCTGGTATTTTGTTTAGTAGACCATACATTTATTAATACTAAAAGTCCTTGACATGGTATAAATTTCAAAGGCTTGCACAATAAGATCTGTGGATTAACGTTAATACAGACTCGTAAGACAGCTTATGCAAACTTTGACCTTTGACTCGTGCGACCCAGTTCGTTGCATTTGCATATTAATGGGTTTACCTTGAATTGTAGACCTGCTGTTAATTTATGCATATAACCGACTGTTATGTTTCATCTTCAATACTTCATCAAGTCTAAGAATTGTTAAGTAACCCCCCACAACCCCCTATCATCCCCCAATTGCCATCATGATTTGATACTAAACAACTAAATCCACTAGTAAGGCCTTTGGCTGTCTCTATACTAATACTTGTATTCAAAACACAGTAATTCTTACCCCCTGCATTCATCGAGAGTACCGTAGTTGCGGTAATTTTAAATTGTAGCATTTCCACCAACCTACTTCTGCTACTTCCACCAACCTACTTCTGCCACTCTAACGGGATTAGTGTAGGAACCGGTAGTGGTGTAATCTGGTTTTAACAAGGGACTACTTTGTGGAGGTAATAGGATTTCTCACTTATGAGATGCTCGTGAATACATTTGTTTGCGATGGATTCCATGACACAATGGCATGGGGATTGGTTTCATGATGATTGCTCTTACTGTATTATTAATAAAGGTTTGTATTAATTGTTTGCTGAAGTGCTAGGTTTGTATTAATTGTTTGCTGAAGTGCGAGAGGATAATCACCATTGATTCCTATTAGTTGTTCGAGGAAAACATTCACTTTTCCAGTCCAAATACATTGGAGTTATTAAATTTGATTGAAAAATTGCGATAGTTTGATCCAAATGTGTTTGGTTGGTTTGTCATAAAGCGCGGGTGTTTGGTTGGTTTGTCATAAACCGCGGACATTGCTTTTCTGTTCAATTGCTTTGTTCACTTTGGCAGTATTTAATATGATTTAATTAATGGGAGCTCAATAAAACAAATTGATTGATAACTTGAAATCGTAACAGACTAAGTGAAGAGGAGATATTTTCTCATGAGAACTGTAACATTATGTCTTCTGAATAGCATGAAATGACCATGAAATGACCATGTAGTGACCACGAAGTGACCATTGTGACCAAAAGGACATGTATTGAGCACTTTGCCATAGACTACTCCCCTGTAAATGGTTCCGTCAATGTGCTGCAGCCTACACAGACCTCACAGCTCTTAACTGCTTTCGTTTATCAATTCTAAGCATCAGTCCGTATTCCAACATCAGACCTGAAGACATGCCCATGCATGATTGGTCTCCCATTTTCACAATTAAACTCTTTATTGATTGCTCTTCATCATCTACCCGCCATCGTACATTGCGTAATTTTCTACATCATTCCGTGAAAAGCACGTACATTTGCTAATTGGAAAAATGGGCTTGAAATTGGTCTGGATCTCTGAAGTATGGCAATACTTGAACTTGAATTATCGATTCCGCTTTTGTTCATTTATGACGAGCAGTTCATCTCTTGAATGCTTTGACTTTCGTACTCAGTGTCTGAATTGCTACCTACGCTGTCTGAATATTTATCTGACTTGCAACCTTCTCTGAATATCAATCTGACTTGCTACCTACCCTGACTGAATCTCCGACTTGCTACCTGCTATGACTGAATGTCTGAATTGTATCTGCTTTGACTGAATGAAGATCTGACTTGCTACCTACCCTGACTGAATCTCCGACTTGCTACCGGCTCTGAATGAATATCAGTTTGAATTGCTACCTGCCCTGACTGAAAGAAAATTTGACTTGCTACCTGCTCAAACTGAATGTCTGACTTGCTACCTACCATGACTGAATGTCCGACTTCCGACCAAATGTCAGTCCGACTTGCTACCTACTCTGACTGAATGTCAATCCGTCTTAATTTTGTGAAGATAGTCGCGCATCCTGCTATGAGCCAGTTCAATGGAAGTCCATCGCTATTTGCAATTCATCAGTGATGAATGACTCTGAGCTTTACAGAATAGTCACATTCACAGTGGTTCGGTTTGACTCCTTTCACACAATATTCTATTCAAATGTGTTTTTGATTGATTTGATAGCGGATGATAGAATAAATACAAAATTGAAAAACCAGCGAATCAGACCCCTATGTAGTAGCACATGCATATCTATGCCACTTCTTTTGGGGATAAAAGCTAACTATACTCAGTTAATATTTGTCAATTGAAACACCCACACACACATACACCATCTCTATGGCAATTCTTCCAGGAAAGCAACTAACTATTCTCAGGAATATCTGGAAAAGGGTCATCAACCTGTCTGACCAGTTAATCTCTGGGCAACAAGGCTTTGATAATCCCTCTTGTGTTCATGTTTGGAGTCTTCCCCGTCCTGCTGCTGCTAGCTGGTGTCTGGACATTGTCTGTGCTTTATTGGCTGGAGTCTGGTCATTGGTCCCCTGATGCTTGTCATTGGCCCCTTGTTGCTTGTCTGGAGGATGAAGTCAACAGTGAAGTGAACAATATACCTGGTCCAGTCCTTTGTGTAAGTCTTCATATAGTATATATTGATATCTGCAGTGGGATGGTGGATTTGACCTCTTTGCTGTTCAATGGATATTCAAAACGATTTTTTTTTACTGTTGAGATGGTTACAATATACAGTGCTCCCTCGATATAACGCCCTTTGATGCACCGCGGATTCAGATACAACACAGGGTCCAACGTGGACCCCATTTAAAAAAATAAAATTTTTTTTATTTTTTTTCTCCAATTATATTCGTTGATATAACGCGAGTATTATAACGCGGGTGCCATGTCATGGACCCCCAACTTCAGCGTTATATTGAGGGAGCACTACTGGTAGTGCAACTGGTTCAATAGTAGTGAAGTTTCTCTATCTACTTGGTGGTAGTGTTATTGTAAATATGTTATTCATTTGAAATAATCCCGGATTATCTGTTGATTTGAGGTCAGTGACACATTGTGGTAATTAATGTAATGTACAATCTAATTTTGCCATTGGTCATTTTGTAGAGTTTACAGTAATATTATACAGGATTTCAGTGATATATAGCAATATGCTTGTTAGGGGAGGAAGTACTGCAGTGTAACAGACACAATAGCCATGGTAACATACACAATAGCCATGGTAACAGACGCAATAGAAAAGGTAACAGACACAATAGCTAATGTAACAGACACAATAGCAAAGGTAACAGACACAATAGAAAAAGTAGAAAAGGTAACAGACACATTAGAAATGGTAACAGACACAAAAGTCAAGGTAACATACAGGTTGAAAAGGTAACAGACACAATAGCCAAGGTAACATACAATAGCAAAGGTAACGGACACAATAGAAAAAGTAGAAAAGGTAACAGACACAGTAGAAAAGGTAACATACACAATAGCCAAGGTAACAGACACAATAGCTAAGGTAACATACACAGTAGAAAAGGTAACATACACAGTAGAAAAAGTAACATACACAATAGAAAGGTAACAGACACAATATAAAGAAAACACAATAGAAAGGTAACAGACACAATATAAAGGTAACATATACAATAGAAAGGTAATAGACACAATAGAAAGGTAATAGGCACAATTGAAAGGTAATAGGCACAATTGAAAGGTAACAGACACAATAGACACGGTAACATACACAATAGACAAGGCTGTGACACATGCAACCAATGTGACAACTGTAGAAGTATGGAACTGCTCCACACTAGAGAAGTTACCTCGGTCTTCACGCAGCCTTGAAATCTTGAATATTTTGGTTTTCTTGCAAATGGGCCATTTCAACCCTTGCAAATATGTTCCAATTTCTGAAACCCAGTTATTATTACCTGTATGGTTTTCTAGTTGGTGTATGCAGTGTGTGGTCAAAACCTTCATTCATCTTTCTGCTGTTGCTAATTTTCCCATGTTCAAACCTCATTTATCTGAAATTTAGCTGGAAACCCCCGAAAGAAAATGTAAGAAATTGTATACTCCTGTTGACAACAGCAACTGCAAGATTGAGTCTTGATAATTGGATACATGTCTGTACACAACACTGTTTGGATGTGTCTATTTTCTTCACTGTAATTTCACACTTGCCCTTTGGATTAAATGTTTGACATCCGGAGCTAGAACATTAATCTTCTTAGGTTGGTGGGCGATGCGTTTTAGATGATTATTACGGCTGTTTTTGCTTTTGTTTTGGGAGTTCTTAAGAGGTTTTAGATAATACTGTAAAGTATATATATATATATATGTGCCTTATTAGCTCATATCGGGCCCCTCATATCAATATATTTCTTCCGATTCCATTTAAAACTTTTAACAGTAAGATTTTGCCTTAGCCATATATCAGTTGATGTCATTTAGAACAGAGGGTTCATGTTTGTTCACGTTCTTGCCCTCAACATGTTCATGAATGTGTTATTTGATAGTAAGTCTTTGATATATATTTTATCCTTGGTCTTGTCAGTACCAGTTGGTACTCGCAAGTTTACTGCAACATTCAGCGCTTTGGATGTTGCTAGTTTCCTCCTGCCCTAAACTGACAAGCCATGATATAAGTCGTAGAATCTTGAAAGCTGATGGATCTAAACCCAACATTAAAAAAAAAATCATTTAGGTTTGGATATGGTTTTGTAAATCAGAATTTGACACAATCCTGTTGGACGTAGTTGAACCATTTCCAAATTCTTATTTAGCTGGCCTGATGGTAAATGATTCCTGAGCTTGTGTAGGCATGTCGTATCCTGAATACAGTTAGTGTACATATGGTGCAGCGTTCAGCTTGATTATACTGAAAGTGATTAATGTACAGTGTGCATGTGCAACCATTGCACCTCATCATTGCACCTCGTTGCACATCATAGAAAAGTGTTTTCCACCGTGGAAAAGTTGATTGGAGTCTCTGGTCGATTGGAGTTTTATGGTCAGATTCAAACCTTCAACCACAAGTCTGTCACTCTATTCTGTCACCTGTTGACCTTTTTATGACTTTCAACCACTGTGTATCTGTTCTCCAGAGTATGGGTGAAAGATTCCCGCTGTGATGTAAAGCAATAATTCACTGACTCCTGAGTTGAGTGAGTGAGTGAGGGAATGAGTTTAGCGAGTTATGGTATTGAACTATTTTTTTCAGCTCTGTTGTATGGATTTATTTATATCAGTTATAATAAATACAAAATCTACATGTTGCTGTAAGACAAAGTATCAGAGGGTAATTGTAAATATTTTATATTAATATTAATTAATTGGTATTGTATTTATATGTATTATGTATTATTAAAATGTATTATTAAACTAATTGTTGAAGGTGGATACCGTATATCGATTAGGACTTCACTGAGAATAATCAGTATGATACTGACTTTGGCCACAGCTGGTAGTAAATATTTAGCATATTTTACTTGTTCATGTGTAAAAATAGTGTTGTTTAACCCTATCCATGGTGCAGGGAACCAGAGATTCCCTAAAGGGCTGTGTATGTGCCTAGTCCAGCAGGGAGAGGGTTAATACCATGCATGCCTGCACTACAGCACTGACCCAACTTGCGGTATGCAGCATCTGCTGTGGTTGCTGCAACATCTGTCATGATTGTTACTATTGATCATGCTGATCACAATTATTATAAGTGAAATAATATTGAAAGAAGTTCTAGACCAATAATTCCCTCCCCCAAAAAAATAAAATAAATAAAATAGTTAAAATAAAATATAAACTATTTGTATAATAATTGTATAATAGTTCATTGATTAAATATTTTTCAGATTGTAACATGATTGTCTTTTTGTATTATTATTAAATTGAAGTTTTTCCGTACTGATATTTTTTTCCCGACACTCGTTACCCCCTTGTTTGTATGGTGTCTCACAGGTGTCATCGTTCCATACTTGTAGTAACCCCACTTTCAGTTAGCACTGCCAGGGATACCGTACCACTGACAGCGATAGTACCGTACCACTGACAGTGATATTATTGTGACAGCGGTAGTACCATGACACTGACAGTGATAGTATTGTACCAGTGACAGCGTTGTAGTACCAAGACACTGACAGCGATAGTACCGTACCACTGACAGCGATAGTACCGTACCACTGACAGCGATAGTACCATGACACTGACAGCGATAGTACCGTACCACTGACAGCGATAGTACCATGACACTGACAGCGATAGTATCGTACCACTGACAGCGATAATACCGTACCACTGACAGCGATATTATTGTACCAGTGACAGCGGTAGTACCATGACACTGACAGCGATAATACCATACCACTGACAGCGATAGTACCGTACCACTGACAGTGATATTATTGTGACAGCAGTAGTACCATGACACTGACAGTGATAGTACCGTACCACTGACAGCGACATTATCGTACCACTGACAGCAGGGGATTCCCGTCTACGTCTCTACCTGCACAGCACTACTGCAGCAGAGCATTCAATATTTACGACCTAAGACGTCTTCAAAACATCTTTGATGGGGCTCTGCTCATTAGCAGGACATTCCTGTATGAGGGCGTAGCATACCGCTCCGACGCCACCTGCGTCTTCCCCAGCACACTCGCACACCTCGTAAAACAGCCCCCTCGTAGCACGGTACCAGCCCCCATGGTAAAATCGGGTTTGAGAATTCACACCTCATTTGATTAAACCTTAACAACCAAAAAACGGCACATTTCGGTGGTTATACGGTGTGTCTTCATCGGCCTCGTTAAGAAAGTGAATTAAAGATATGACTTGACTCGGTGATCATTCGGTCTTTAACTCTCAGGAATACGTGGCATGCGGTGGAATTAAGGAGGCAATTTGGGTCCGGGAGTACTATGAAACAAGTTGCTTCATTGACTCGGAAATGATGTGAATGGGATGGAAATAATTGAATGAACGTGGTAATGAATGGATATAAATAGCAGATCAAATTACTGGATCGCTGAATGACACTTCCATCTTTTTATTTTTAGCTGTTAGGATCGAACGTAAAGCATCCAAATATATATGAAGTAAGGAGTTTTTATATATCCCAATTTATTTTTAAATGAAAAAAAATTAAATTGATTTCTGTTTTCCTTGAAAACTGGTGTTACAGACAGCAATGATTACTCACAATGTGAATTAGACTTGGAGTGGATGTATCGATGTCGCCTCCCCGCGCGAACGACGTACATTTGTGTATCTCAGAGTTCAGACTACGCAGTCTATAAGCAATGTGACATACAAATGACATTGGCCTGCAACAAACAGCTGTTCAAGCAGTCTGGTGTATATTTCACTGGGAGTGAAATATACACAAGTGAAATCAACACATGTTGGCTTGTTTTGATCAAGCTTCACTCAAGACACTATAGAAATTAGTCATTGACAACGTCAAAAACAACTGATCAATGATGCCGGGTAATAAGATATCTGATGAGGAGTGTCCTTTCCTCGATGAGAGAGCAACGGCACAGTGGGTAGTCGCTGCATCTACAGAAATAAACCCCGAGTTTGAATCGCGCAAAACTTGTAAGACCAATAAACGAGAGTCTTCTATCCCTGCTGAAGAATGGTTGTTTGTGAGATGTCAAAACACGGCTTTGAATAGTTGGAAGGAAATCGCTTTGAATAGACATTGTATAAAATATACTGCAGTATGATCGAGGAGAAAAAGATATGGTTATGGGTCAACAAACACGACTCGGGGGAAAATTTGTATGAGGATATATTGGCCCTGGAAGTGGCTCGGTCGAGGTTTCTGCAAACACTCGTATAAAAACGGCAAACACTCGTATGAAAATGGCGAGCACAGACTATAATCAGGAAACTTAATTAGCTTGTAATGCCACCAGCCTCGAGTACTTTATATCCTGTTAAGACACAGGTAGCAATCTTGGACCGGGTCCACGTTCGTTGTCATTTCAGTCGCGTCTTTCTCGGCCTGTAGAAATATATATAATATACCGGTAGCCAAATTTATGTATCTAAATCGGTCAGACAGATCTAAGGCAAGTTTCTAGTATTATTATCAATTTGTGAATTTGTTCCCCTGGGGAACGGATGTCTGTGGAATGGTTGTCGTGGAATAGACAACCACCAAGCAGCCACAGAGCTGTTACAAACAGCTGCGACGGTCACCTGGTGCTAGTCCTAATAGGTTACGGTGGCCACAAGCATTGTAGACAAAACCGATTCCATAGATTTCAGTCTTGGCGCAGTCTTGAGTGAAAAACCTGTAATATTCACTATGTAATATTCACTATGTAATATTCACTATGTAATATTCACTAAGTACATGCATACTTAATTTAGACAGGTAGAACATTTCTTTTTAAATTGAATAATACCTAATCACAGCATTAATATTTATCAATAATTAATTAAGTATGTGTATGCATAACCTGTTGACTGTGATGGTATGATATGCATTGAAAGGAATGGGGGGGGAAAATACAGAAATTTTGCAATCTAACCAAGCACAAAAATTCTGAAATTTTGCATCATTAATAAAGATTTTGTTGAACTTGATATAGCTATCAACACAAATTTTTACTAAGTATTATTTTGCATAGAGGGTCACAATATTATGATGTGACACTTATATGTACATTAAGAGAAACTATATTTCCCCTATTAACCTGCTACATACTGAAGGCAACAAGAACTGCCCTTATACAACAACCTTGCTGACATGTTTATTCTACACAGTACTTCTGTCATTGGTGCATAGTCTCAAAGTATTACAATATTTCTTCATAAACCCCAAATCACAGACTTTAAACCAAGCACAAAGATTGTGCACCTTTAACCTTCTCCCTGCTGGATTAGGTGCAAAAACTGCTCTTTGGGGCATATCCGGATGGCTCCAGCATGGAGAGGGTTAACTGCAGCATGTCTATCTCGCCACGCTATCAGTTCCATTGATAAGAACCCTTTAAATATTCCATTTAAATTAAGTCCCATGTTTTGAAATTCGAGACATAGACATGTATCGCCAAGGGTTCCTCTTCAGCTGATAACGTCTTCCCTTGATTGGATTGTTGAGATTATATAAATATTTCAATTTGCACGTTTTACGTGAAGATAAACTTAATAGAGCATCGCTACTAATGCACTTGATACTGAAAGAAATATATAAAGAAAATTTTCAGACGCAAGGGTTTGATATTTATGTTTTGTAATGTGATGGGTGTATTTGTAGACGTTTTGAAGGTAGTGTCACAACACAAGTAAACAGATTAACTTCCAGGTGGTGTTATTGATAGGATATAGAAAATGTTTGTAAACAAGGACTCACCGCCGACAGCGTTATTCTTTGGAACACATGCATCATTTGTAAATAGTTCTATGCTATACAGCATTTGCTTGGGATGCCAACTTTCTATTATTTTATCGTTACATTCAACAATATTCTCATTGTCCTGAAATAATTTTGAAGTTGCATTTGTTTTCAAATTCGTCGCAAATGGGTGAAAGATTCCCATGCAAATATGGAAAGATTCCTGCGCAAATGGGTGAAAGATTCCTGCGGCGACATTAATAATTCCTTAATCACTCACTAGCTCGTTTTCAAATATGCTTTTCATATTATTATATTCCATAAAATTTGTGTTGTAAAAAATGTAATGTGTTTGTCTCAATGTGATAAAATCAAGTACTGTGTTCCTACCAATTGCTGAGTAGTATATTTACATAAAATAGGCTATATATATATTGAATATGATTATGGTGAAATGTACTCAATAACAGCCTAGCTATTGATTACAGCTTTGTTGATTTCTACATATATGCTATACATAGAAGTATATCGATTACTTTGTTGTTGAAGGTTTCGTTGTTACTTTGTTTCACATTATAAATGATCATATTGCCTGTTCTTGTAACTGAATATCATACAATGCTACAAGTCATTAAAACAAAATCTAGTTTTCTAAAAAAAAAAAAATTCAATTTTATACCTGATTAAATATATTTATAACAAGGTTGTATGGCAATTCGCTGAAAAAAAATTATTTATATAATTTTGCTATTTTATATCAGAATAAATATATATGTAACAATGTTTCAGTTCCCAGAACAAAATAGTACCGGTAATATGTATTTTAATCTTACCTACATTGTAAATATGTATGCAAAAATGTTCAATTCACTGAAATTATATTTTTTTAAATTTTTTTTTTTTTTTTTAACAATTGACCCAGATGAAAAATATATTCAGGCTATTCATATCACATTGTGGGAAAGATTTGTGTATCAAAATATCAATTTTAATTGACACGTCAATATGTCATATCCTGGAATGTCTGACATAAGCATGACATATTAACTTTGACCCAATGTTAACAATTTTATCCGTTAATATGATTCATCTGAACCCGTTGAAAATTGTTATCAATATGCACCCAATGATGCGTGGCATTTCCCTGATACGGTTGAGCTCGCGTATAGGAGCTGCATCATCTAGAAGCGTATCAGTGGGTCTGGCAAGGATGGCTGTGGACATGAAACGGGACGGATGTAGATGTATACTCAGGAGGCTACTTTGGTGTGGAAGCTATCGTATATTGATGACTGGTAATGGCCAACTGATCAGAACAGTGTATAAAATATTTATCCGCATCGACTGAGATCTGGAGGTCTGTAAGCTTTCGCTGACAGAGAGCTGCAAGTGGTAGATAGGAGACTTGGATATGGGGGAGGATGGTGATGGCAGGGAATGGACTTGGACGGGATGGGGTGTGTGGGTGGGGGGATGGGAATTGCAGGGAATCGAGGGGTGAAATCTACGTGCTATATACGCAGTCGGACGAAGAAAGATTTCATATTGATTTTGTTCATTTTCCACGGAGGCGGTGTCGTAAAAAACAAAACATGAAAAGTGTGCGATATCGGTGATGACTTTGTACGAGATCAAAGCAAGAGGGGCGGGATGCTCGGCATCAACGATAAAATACGAGAAGTAATATTAAAAAGACGATGACTTCCCATCCTGAGAATTATTTTATTTTTTACCCACTTTTATGTCTTGAGTTAATATTCTCAAGTAGCATCTTCATATGGAATGAGAGTGGTTTAAGCATCATTTGCAATAAATATAGATTGTTTTGTTAGATGATTATCAGCTCAAGTGCCGGGATAAATAACGGCGGTACCAGACCTGCGACTGACACATTTATGTCGCTGTCTGATGAGAAGCAATCTATCGGGCAATTACAAGCACCGCTTCACTAGCTATTAATCTACTGTGTGATATGCAAACATGCTGGAAGGAGATTGTATTAAGTATATATTTCCTACTGATCTCGTGTTGTACAATTACAGGAATCTGTGGAATAAACTGATTTCCTCGATCTAAATAGACAATAATCAAGTTGAATTATTATTAATTATTATAGCAAATATTGTCCTGCATTATTGTATTCATCATTGAATTAAAGTGAACATACTTCAAAGATAATGTGAACAACTTTATTGTTAACACTCTCCATGCTGGAGGCAACCGGGGGAGCAGTATATGTGTCTAATCCAGCAAGGAGAGGGTTAAAGTGAACACAATCACTGCAAAGCTAAAGTGAACAACTGTAGGGCTAAAGTGAACACGGCGAACAACCACTGTAAAGCCAAATGAACGAACACTACAAGGCTATAACATAAAGAACTACTGTATTTACCGGCAACTTTCAATCTTGCTGATACTACTTTGTAGATGAAAATATGATTTATGCAGGTCTTTTGCCTCTTACTTTTGCTACTCTGCCACATACTTCCGATTCTACTGAAACCACTGATTTATGAACATTGCAAAGCTAAAATGAACAACCACTGCAACTAGTCTGAAAGCTAAAATGAACAACCACTCACAAGGCTAAAATGAACAACCACTCACAAGACAAGGCTAAAATGAACAACCACTCACAAGGCTAAAATGAACAACCACTCACAAGGCTAAAATGAACAACCACTCGCAAGGCTAAAATTTACAAGCACTGCAAGACTAATGTCTTTACAAGTGCAACTAATTTACTTTTGAAAATAAACAAAAGGGATTTGATGAGGGTCCGTGCCCGCGCATCCTGCCCTCTAGTGCCGAGAGCCAGGTCGCCATGTGGCCCACACTTGTCAGGCTTCTGCACCTCAAAGGACCCCCTGCACTACGGAGGTATGGCGACCTGCTTCATCCCACCATGCTACAACATCGCCAGCAATCAGCCACGCTATACATGTAAATAACTATTTCTACACTCTGCTGCACGTGCCACAGGTATACGGTGAATGCGCACTTTGTGAAATGAAACTGTAAACCTACCTACGCACATCATCCACCATGTTTTATTGTCATTTTTCAAAAGGTCTCTGAACAGAACTTTCAAAATAGTTTATCTCCGTGTCAAGGATTCTGACCTATATATTTCATCAGCAATATCGTTCAGCCAGAACTTTTATCAAGTTCTACACCCTGATCCTGAGCAGATCTGTGTTGTAGTATATTTGATGAGTCTCTCTCTTTCTATGTCTCCATCCCACATTCTTCCCTCCCCCCACGACCCACCCACACAAACAGCCTCCATCTGTCTCCTGAGTAGGTCTTTACAGAATCACAAAGATAAAGATATGTGGAAGAGTTTCTAGAATTCCAAATACACACATACACAGCCAGTGTTTAGGAGCTAAGGGACACCCCCACAGTCAAACTACCAGAGTGTTCTCAGAGGCTAGGCTGGGGAACGGTTCCTGGAGGTAACAGAGCGTCGTGGCTTGGAGCAGGCTGTTCTTGTGTTAGTCTACGAGCTGGGCCCATTGAAGCTGGTTAAATATGCTCTTCAGCATAGAGCAATGACAGCGCAGACTTTCTTATTGTTGTACTGTAATTACCTTCAAATGTGAGAATTTAATTAAATTTTGAATTATTAGAAAAATATGAAAATCAGTGTTCGTATGGTTATAGACAACCAAATTAAAGTACAAAATATGTTTGTAAATAAAAGGATTTAAAAAATATATATTGTGAAAGATTTTGAAAAGATTATTGTTTTCGAATGATTATTAAATTACGGTTTTAAAAAAATAGGTTATGTAAGAAAGCATTTGTATTTTTTGCGATTAAATTAGGTTCGAACTATTATTAAGGTAATTATTATTATTATTATTACTGACCAGCTATGCTTCAATATCTTGCTGGTCTGTGGTGTAGTGTGACGTAGTATAGTGTAGTGTGGTGTAGTGTAGTGTAGTGTGGTGTAGTGTGGAGTAGTGAGTGGTTTCAGATGGTATTTCCAGGAATCTTCCGGTCCACACTTCAATACGACACAGGAACCGGTACGAATGGGAACCATTACATGGAAGTTCTAAATGTAGTCCTAACATGTTGACATTACAGCTGGAATTGGACATCAGTATGATCACACAGATCCAGAAAATAAGCCATCATAGGTCACGGTCAAGGTCATAATATACTATAAGACTTTCTTGGAGCTCTTGCCAATGCTTCGAACCAAGCAGTGTTTTTTACATATTTCGTTATTATTATTACTACCATTTTTATTTTCTGTATGAACATTAAACTATTCGTTACTGTCATTGTCATCATGACGCGTTACTGTCATTGTCATCATGACGGCTTGCGTCGTTGTCATCATGACGGCTGGTGTCACTGTTCTATTCATCTGATTGTCGCGATACAAATACCCACGACTCTATTAATTCTCAAAAGTCTGTCGCGTGAGTAGTCGCAAGTTCAAGTCAAGTTAACGAAAATAGCATAAGTGAAATCTCCCACCACTAACAATGTCTTAAGCAGCAAGAATTTGGTTACCTTTCAAGGACTTATTTAATGGCTCTTTTTGTGCCGAGGAGTAATTGTATCAGAAGCAAGAATTCTGTAACACGGGCTCTACAACAGAGGAATTATTTGCACTTTTCCCAGCATCCTGATAAGCTCCGGAAAGTGCAAATTTGTTCATGATGGCATGTCTCGTACAAGAACCCGTTCTTTATGTCGATTATGGGCTTCATTCAAGAAGTGGTAAGTCGCTTCCCTGCATGAAGATCGTTACCGTTCCAAGACACTTGGAAATGCAGTAAACGCAGTGGTTGTGCGAGTAGTGGTTGTGCGAGCGATGGTTGTGTGACACACCTTGTGTCCCCACGTCCGGGATCTCGTATCCTCAGCGCCATCGGAGACTGCAAATGTCATACTTACTGGGCAAGCTGCTCGACTCGAATCCTCTCAACGTCGTCGCTGGAAGAATGCCGAGAACGATATTTGCATAATTTCCTCCACTTTATATGAAGAGGCGTTGTGAAGGGGCTCTGATGAGCTGAAGTGGGGGTGATCACTTGTACGGAGGAATAGAGTTTGTACAATACCTGCAGGCACGACACACCGGCAGCAGTGAGATGTATCTAGAGCTGGTCTGTAGCTATTCTAGGAGAATATGTAAACTATTCTATTTTTTTATAACTTGAACATGTTGAGAATGTTTTGAGATTACAATAATAAAAATGATCTATGTGTGTATGTTCTACGCAGTGGTCATAATCTAATATGATAGACAAAGACGTCATTTCCAGACAGAAATATTTCGATAAAATTCCCACATTTCAAAACGGTATGATAGACAAAGACGTCACTTCCGGACATAGCACATCCCTCGAACTGGATGTCTACACTTTATTTACAATATTCGGTGTTATTCTGGCCTTTTTCTCGACAGAAACGGGAGATACTAGATCAGATTACGTAACTTTCGTAGTGTCCCACTGATCGCAAAGGTCAAGGTGAAATCCCTACACATGGCTATGGGGGAAAGTCGTCAAGTTCTACGGCTGGATATATCATTGGATATGCTTCCTATAAATACCATAGGTTGTACACTGCAGAGGAGAATCTGTTTCTTGCCATCGGTCATACGTGATCGCACTAGCTTCTACCCCTGGGCAGGTGCTCTGCGTAATTGGGTTAGAACGACATTGTTTTCTCGTGTTATGAAAAGCGCGAACAAATATTCCGTCTTGATGTTATCCGATTTATAAAGAGCATAAAAATATATAGCTCCCCGCTAATGTCCATCTGAAATACATCGAGTTAGTTGGGTTTTTTGTTATTCGTACTGCATATTGTATCAACAGCTGCTCCAGTCTATGTACATGGGGCGATGTAACAATGTACAGACACACACACACGAGCACACGCATACACAAACATACACACACAACACAGAGGAATAGTATGAATGAGGGCATAGGAAATATAGATTATTCTCTGTAGTAGTGCTGTACATGTAGTGTTGGGAATTGAAGGTGACAATGTTGGTGTTTTTTTATGAAAGCCTAACCAATAATTAATTAATGATTAATCAGTCATTGATTACTTGTACTGTGTTGTGGTACCTTTGTTGCCTTCATGCACGCAAACATTGCACGTATTTCGGAGTCCCAATAAAGACCTTGTAGATAATTTCATTCTGTTTTTAAACTAAAAAACTATGCGGAGAACAGTAAATTAATTATTAGTGGTTCTAAATTTGTGTAAGAAATGCGATTACAATTTGATTAATTATTCTAAATTATTATTGATTCATGAAGGCAATGTTACGCTTTATACACACTGGGTATGTGTAAATACTGGGTATATTTATAATTGTATTCAGATTAAAGAATACTTTTACGTTTTAATATTAAATAAATAGCACCGTCTACCGACATTCTAAGGCTGAATCATATCCACACCTGTCTTCACGTTGTAGATAAATTTCCGTATTCTCATCGCTGCATATATCTACGATAACAATTACAGACTGATCGTCTTTCCTGACAAATTATTGGCACGTGGCTTGCATTTATGAAGTTAGTGAGGACCTAACTACATTGCAGTCTTCATTGAAGTCTTGGGTTCACAGCTACGAGTGGCAAATAAATTACGTTTCCAGTTCGGCAGAAACGCATTTTCGCGCAGATTCTTGCCTGGAAGTATTCGGAGACAGCTGATCGGATACGGTGTTGAGTTTCGTCGTTCTGGGCATCCAGCCATACCTGCGAGTATGCGACCTCGCTTATTTAACTAGTTTCCCGCTATTTCACCTGTTTGCAGAGCCATTTACATTTATCAGAATCGGAGGAAAGAGAACTTTTAAAAAAGGACTTGAAACAATTTTATCGTTCATGAGTCTGAAAACTATCAAGTCTTTATCATCTTGTCCTCCGCTGTATTGAAATTAGCCAATTTATGCTCAGTTACGTCTATTTTATCTTAACGCGATAGAGACACGGGTAAGAGTCTATTTTATCTTAACGCGATAGAGACACGGGTAAGATACTAGAACATAGTTCCACTGAACATTTTGAGTGCATTCGGACTATTTTTACGTTTATGTTTAGTACCACAAGTAATGCACTTCCACAGTTATAGCAATTTGTCACTTTTTTTTCATACTCACGATGTTGAAAATGTTCTTATGGTACATACGTATGAAAAAGCTTTATATACATGCATTCCATTACCCTCATTGGCTTCAATTGAATATTTTTTTAATTTCTTTTTTTTTATTTACGCAAAGACCTTGCAATAAATTAAATGTTAAATCTTGGGTCAGAATAGGATGATATTTATAAAATATAATAATAATAATATAAGATTCATGAATTATGTCAGTATGTTTTATTATTTGTGCTAATTTGAATTTGAATTTGAGTGCACAGATCAGTTGACCAGGATAATAAGCACATTTGAGAAGTTATTCTGAATATTTGCGCTATATAAATGTATAATAATAATAATAATTAATATTGTATATTTTATATCACGAGCTTCAGGTAGCATGTTACTTGATACTTGTCTATAAAAAAAATCTAATTATCTAAGATAAGAACCATTTTATTAGACATTATTATTTTTATTTATGGAGGGAAAATTGTCACTTGCCAAGAAACATGACATGTAATGGCATACACTCAATGACAGTTATCTGTGGTAATGTCAAAGGTATGATGGATGTTCACACACCCACGACAGGCTTAACGACTATTGGCTCGCCATTAGAATTATTTAAGAATAATTAATAGAATTATTTATTTTTCATTTCATGATATTATCATTTATTTTGTCAACTTCATAAATTAGCAAGTCAATAAACTTTTTAATTTTTTTTTTAATTGGGGTTTAGAGTAGATTATTTCACTAATATCACAACTTGTCAGTTTAGGACAGGAGGAAACCTGCAACATTCATAGCGCTGAATGTTGCAGTAAAAATTAATAATTTAAGCTGAGTTCCAAATCCCTATGAAAATTAAATTATACGTTCCAAATTGCTGAAAAAGGTTTAGATATTAGTTGCCAAACTAGTAGTATCAACACATTGTTTGATGTGCAGAATGTGTACGTGTCTATTTCACAGTTATCTCCCTTAGTTTATCAGCATCAGCCATGGGTACCATTAGAACTTACATTGTTTATGTGAGCAAACTCAGTCTGTCTACCCATGGCAGATCAAACACTGTCTTTGACACATTGTACATCAAACACTGTCTACTACACATCAATGCTGGGCAGCCGGCCTATCAGACAGTGTCAATGAAACGCCAGTTTATCACACATTACTGGTCAAACATCATCTTCTACTTAGCGGTGTAAACACCCGAGCAAGTGTAACTCCTGTAACTTGGGTTCGGCGACGCCAATCATCATTTCCCGAGTGGCGGGAATTGTTTCCTCAATCGGAGGAAAACTGTCCACATTTTCTCGTCATTAAGGAGCAGGAAAGGCATGAGCATTGGGAAGTTGTCGGTGCAGCGACGTCGCTATGCCAGGCATGACGTCTATTAATCCAGAACGCATCGTTTTGTTTCGTTGTCTTGACATCGTGAAGGGCGATCAAATAGACAGAGGATTTATACGGTATGCTTGTGAAGAATTCTGATATTAATGATGGTTATGGAGAGAGAGAGAGACTAGGGTGGTGTTCCATTGACAGTGTTGGACGCACATTCTGGACAGGGGGTTGCTCTTTTCTAGTTGTTCTGTCTGTACTTTCTGTCCGACGCATGCGCAATTACCAGGGAACAGCACCGTGTGAGGCACGGTGACAAGAACCTCGGACCGTAGGGATCGCGAGGGCTGATAGGGGAGAGGATTTCAAACAAGTAGTCAGGGGAAACACTTGTATGCAAACATTAGAATGTTATAGGCTATTCTTGAAGCTATTGGTAGACAGTGTAGTTCCATTAGTGTGGGTGTTATTGGATCAAACGTCTTAGTTCTTGCGATGATTCTGGCAGCGGTGTTTCGGAGGGCCTGTAGTCGGGTCCGTTGTTCCTGGTTGATGTTTACAAGTAGGCTATTGCAGTAGTCAATATAGGGGAGATGACAAGAGACAGCATAACAGTGGTGGTGGCTTTCTTGGTGAGATATGTCCAGAGCTTCCCTATGTTCCTGAGGTGAATGTTGGCTGTTCTGATGATGTGTTTTACCAAAGGACTGTTCAGGAGGGCGAGTACACTAGATAAGAGAAATCTCCTTGGAAACGTTCATACTTCATATGTGACGTCACACGTGAACTCGCGTAAACTCGCCCTCCTGAACAGGCCTCTGGTCATTCATCTTGAGGTTATTATCAAACCACACACCAAGGTTTTTAGCTTTTGAAATGGGTATGCTGTTGGCATCACCGATGGTTATGGTCTTTGGGGCATTTATCTGTGATAGCTTTAGTTTGGGACCAATAAATACACTTTCAGTATTACTGTAGTAGTACATGTGTATATATACTCCCTCTCATTAAACGCACGAAATAATTACATTTCCAATTTCATTAATCTCATCTATATCTGATCAGATCTAAACGTGATACATTATTACCATAGGGTACTACATTGTTGTGTTGGTGTTTATGCGGTATGCATTATATACTGACCTTTGTGACAATGTTAATGTTTAATTTGTGAAATATTGATTTCCCAATTATCAATATTGTATATCATTTTCATGTTGCTTATAAATCATATTTATTTTAAGACGTATTATTACATGGAAATACAACTTTCTCAGATATGAAATAATGAAATTGTGATTTTTATGAAGTTTAAGCCATCCACTGGATCACATTCAATGTGACTATGTATGCAGTCATAAGATATATCTGTGATCTATATTTGATACGACACTTAGAGATGACTAATGGTCTTCACGTCAGAAAGATGATCTTTACGATTAGGTATTCTCAGATACAATACTGAGAAACAATGGCGACGTTGAGATTCAGAGAAACATACTTCCAGCGTGCACTCCCCGAGCATTCATTCCATGATCCAGTTCCCGAGTCATCATAGCAGCAATCATCACTGACGTCATCATTCCAGCAATGATCTAACATGCAGGTCTAACCAATGGAAACATTTTATTTGAAACACAATTGGAGGACAACACGTACATGTACTGTCTGTCTGTCTGTCTGTCTGTCTGTACGTCATTTAGTTGTATTCCATCGAAAGTGAAGTGTATTCGTTGCTCGCTGTGCTGTATTTTCGTCAATCGTTTAGTACATACCAGTATACAGAAATAAGTGTAAGCTCCGTAATCGACCGAATTATAATCTAGAAACTTGAAACTTGAGGTTGATCATGTCGAATACGGTATTTACACGTACAAATTTGCGGTATTAATATTGCACAATATTATCAACGTGCACTCATATTACTTGTAGCACATACCCATTTACCACAAGCGTGACATTCTTAGCTCTACAGTTGTGTCCTTTCACTGAATAAAAAATATGTCATTCCAAGTTGTCACACATATGCTCGGTTAAGTGTACTGGCCATTAAAATTATACAATTATCTGATTTATATAATTCATGCAATGCATGGCGCTATAACGTGCTCTCTGGTGTTATGTGGCGGTGTTTCTTCAAACGGAACACAGGAAGGTGCCATGATCACAAACAAGCACAACTGGGCGCGGGGTGGTCACCGAACATCGGCATTCGTAGCAACTTCGCGACATTCCGGAACGGATATCTGTGGATCATTCGTAGCAACTTCGCGACATTCTAGATCGGAAATATTCGCTCGTACCTATCTGCTAGGTTCCATCAGCCTCGTTTCCAGAATATCTGTGGATGTCGCTCGGTTGATCCGAATGATCTGTGGATGTCGCTCGTTTGATCCGAATGCGAACAACGGTTGTAGGCTCTGAAGCTGCTCTTTGAAATTAACCTATCGCGAGCTGTAAAATCACCCATTTCGGTAAATGTCAGCCAATCGAAATACAACTACTGTAAATTGGGTGCGGCTTTCCAAATAGGCTCTGAAAAGTACTGTGCAGGGGGCCTATTCTCGAAACGTTCTTACAATCGTACGATCATATTAACGATTTATATAGTATGGCTACGAACTGTTCTTGAACGAAGCAGTTCATAAAAACGTTTCGAGAATAGGCTCCGTGAAATATAGGCTAGTTCATGCTGATCATGAATCAGGCATCACACCAGCAAGGCACCAATGATCTTCTTGCAGAAGGCAACGTGGATTTGATTTGATAGCCAACGGTGTTTCTTCAGATCTCACGACCGTCTTCTGATCTCCACAAGCATTGCCTAGGTGTATTGAAGCATTAGGGGCACTTGATTATCACTTAGCCGGCAAGGATTTCTAGCCCTTTGCTAATGGCGTTTTCGATTTTGTTATAGGACTACTCGGAGTAGTCGGAGTTCTAAATAGAATGCTGAGGATCGTTGTCGGAGTGTATGGTGACGTCATGAATTTATCCGATAACTAGGATAATATAATCGAAAACGCCCAATATCGTCTAGCCGCCGGAAGTAACTGAAACTGGTTTGCCGGGCTGGCCCGGGCAAGACAAATCAAGTGCCACTACTGCCTATGTGTATTGGTACTGTGGAATGATCGAAGTCATCATCACAACCAAGGGAGACACATATTGAGACGCACACATCTAGACACTGCATTACCCGACCCGTGAATTGTCCCAGAGCATATACACCATCCAATATATGATATTGAATCCTAAAAACACCCCTGGAAAAGCGTATCTTGATATTTTGTCACACAATCGCGCCTTCTGTCTCATCTGAAATGTTTTGGAAGGACCACGACGTGTTCGCCCTGGATTTCGGCGGCCATTTTGTTGTTCCACCTGCAAAGCAATGGGAGAAGAGTTACGTCCATGCACTACTTTCAAGACTGAGGCGTATGTATACGTGTACATGCATCTTCAAGAACACAGTACGTACGTTACTGTTGGTTGATCATTTTAAATCCTGGGAAACACATTCAAAAGTATTTGCCAATCGATTCATTTACATAATCATTATTGTAATATGCGTCACTCTAATAGAGAACAAAACAACCCAGATGGCATACTGCATATTACGTTATAAAAATCGATGCCACAATTATTCAGTTGTATTTGTGGATTATCAAATGCATATCTAGTATTGGAATTTCACCTAAACAACAGTGAATCATTGCTGGAATTATTACCTCTAAGACGGTTTCGTCGCCCGATTCAGGAACTGGCGGTCGGTAATTTCCGTGAACTGACTGCCGTCGTCTCTCAACCCTGGCCATAACGTTGACGTACGCGAATTCAACGAGAGCTCCGAACACGAAGAACAGACACATTGCCATCCACACGTCGATGGCCTTGACATAGGACACCCGGGGAAGATTCTGCCGTGCGCCTGCGCTCTGCGTTGTCATGGTGAGGACCGTCAGAAGGCCCAATGAGATTCGAGCAGGGGTGGCATCGATGTCCAACCAGAATGAAACCCATGACAAGATCACAATAAGAACGCTGGGAACATAAACCTGTGCAATGTAATATCCGTAGTTTCTGGAAAGATGGAAATCCGCCCGGATGCACGTGTAGTTACCTACAACATGAATAACACAATATTGATGTAGCCTATATTACATTATTACGAAACCATTACAATACATAAACAAATACTTTGAATTTAATATTTATCTATAAAAATAGTCCGTGTGTTTAAATTAATATTTGTATGTGTTTCTGTATGCATGTGCATTTTCAATAACCAAGAATTTCGTGGCCAAAATAATTACAATGGTGAAGTTTGTGGACATCCATAGAATGAAAATCAAAGCACAAACTTAAATAAAAAATAAATCCTTAAAAACATTCTCAGTGTATAGTTTACACATTAGCTTTACTAACCGCTGACATATGTCTTGGTGCAGTCGTGTGTCGTCCATTCCGACAGCTCAAACTGTGGCAATGATAGGTCAATACGTTTTATAATTGGCTCCGGATGCCAGGTGAAAATGACGTTCTTCGTTGAGTAGCTGTCTGTAACAGACAACGGGGAAAAAGTTGCAATGGCTTGCCAATATGTGGCTCAAAGTCAACGATGGTAGAACGTTGTGGAGCGGTTACAAATTGTATTAGCTGAATAAAGAAAACAATTACAAAATTACAAAATAATACAAAATTAAAAGTAGGAGGTTTTACGATGATAGCGCACAACCTCGGTGTATTACTTACAACTTTCCAAAAGAATTGAACAGACTTGGTCGTCGAATGGATATTTCTGTAATTGCATGTCACAGCTAAGTGTCATTGAAATCCTGAAATGGAAGAAAAACAACAAGTCTTAATACACACGGCATAGATCTACACACATTATTCAAAGTATACATGACATCTATACTTTCCTACAGACATTTGGCCTCTACACACTTGGCCTCTACACACATGACCTCTACACATTGACCTCTACACATTGACCTATATACATTTGACCTCTACAAAATTGACCTCTACACACACTTGACCTCTACACAATATTGGCCTCTACATACTATTGGCTTCTACACACTATTGGCCTTTACATACTGAGTCTATACATACACGCGGCCTCTATATCCATTGGTTAACAACGTACACATGACCTCAATATAAATATGACCTCCACATCGATATTAATGCGCACAGCTTGTGGCAGAATTAACCAAGTATGCTATTATTATATAATATGTTTACTGTGTGCCATCCGACTATAAACAGCTACACATATTAAGAAATTCCATCATTGACAGCATACGAACTATTGAGTATTTTCACTAGAGAGTAACATCTATAATATTATAATACATTGTAACTATTCCTCCAAAACTTTCAGAAAAGTCAATTCTTATAAATATTTATCAAGTAAGAATATCGAGAAAATACGGAACACACATCAACTGCAATAAATACACGATACAAACCCAAAAGCAAAAACAAATCCTGCGTATCATGTGACATTGTTTTATCGATCACGTGATATTCGACAGGCTGGCCCACTTTGAAGTGTATATATATATGTAAGTTATCTGAACGTTCACGTGAATAATATTAAACCAAGAACATTATGTGACGTAATACGCAGGAATTCTCTCGTTTGAAGTTGAACGTTCTACTCATTACCAATATGACGAACAGTCATCTCCCATGTACTAGTATTATGCATAAGCTGTCGGCATGTTCCGTCGTGTCACGTAATCAAGTACCGGACCTCACCTGGCGCTATACAAAACGGTTCCGTTAGGGTACACGTGCATGAGCTTGTTTGGAACCGTCACTTCATGGAAGGAGGCGCTCTTCTCGTTGGTGAAGAAAAGGTCAGGCACCCAGATTCTGGACATGATCCGGGTATCCAGCTCGAGCGCCTCGATATTGGGCAGCGACGGAAAGTTCAACCGGATGTCCTGCCACGTCTGACGTAAGAACACTGTCAGGGAGTAATCCTGGAATTCAAAATGTTATTTTCTTAAAAGCGAACAATTATATTTAATTTTGAACTGATACTCTAAAAATGTAGAATATTACCACGGGATAACCACTGTAGAACGACGACAGAATGAAATAATAATAATAATAATAATAATGTAATAACAATAACAATAATAGTAATACATAATAATAATAATATATTTTTTTAATAATAATAGTAATAATAGTAATAATAGTAGTAATAATAAGCGGCTGGAACTACTCGCACTGTACTGCTACATCAATGAGCGCACAAGAAACGATGCTTAATTAATGATCTGAGACATGACAATAATGACGATGACGATGATGCTGATATTTCCAATGAATACTTATCAGGTAACATGGCCAGGCTGTCTGCAAATGGAAATAACGCAATTTTAAAATGAGCTTAAATGAATGTTGCTATTTTTTATTTTCTCTATTTTAACGTAATATGGTTGGAAAAGAAACCTGTTTGCTCAAATGCTGCGGCCCGTTACACAAAACAAATGTAGCTACACTTGATTGTGTCAACAATTCGGAACCTGCTACAAGTGTACATTCATTTGCATTATATTAAACACTTTTATCGCTATAGTACTTGAGAACACCGTTAGCTAAAACTATCGTTGCGACAAAAATAGTTCTTTCAACCAGACTTACATTTGTAGCAGGTTCCGAAATCTTTACTTACAATCAATTGTAACTGCAACTATTCAGGGGCCTATTCTCGAAACGTTCTTTCGAACTGCATAGCTGTGATACTATGCAAGCATCGTTAAGATTGTCGTACGATCGTAAGAACGTTTCAATAACGGGATTCTGGTCGTGAATTTGAGTCGCACTGGCAAGAACATTATTAACCAGTATTGACAGTCATTATGAGTACAAGCATTACGTCCTCATATCACTACAAGACATCAATATGCAGCTTGTACTCACAGCTAGTTATTATGTTTTTTATCACAGGCCTCTGCGGATCACTGTGACAGTATCTCTACATCAGCTGTGCGTAACTTTTTATAACAGGCGAATTAATTTGTTTAGATAATCTATACAGACGCAATAATGAGTTAGGTTTTAAGATAGGCAAATTCCATTGTGAAAACAAGTTATACTAACACATTAGTGCGATATTCATATAATTAAGTACATTATGTAGTAGGAATGGAAGACATATTATTATTTGTACATAAACCATAAAGTGGAATACCAGTATATATTTCACAAAGCGGGAACAACTTTAAAAAAAAAACTACGTGAATACCTTTTACGTTCACAGTTCGACATTTGCACAATTTCATTTCGTAAATGATTGATTTTTTATAGTATACATGTACTTTCATTTACAGAATATTACTAAGATAATATCTAATACTGGGTGTCAGTGTTATTAGGGGATTGGTGAGTATGTATTGTAATATACCATTGTAACTCACGAGGGCTACTTATTAGTACTGGAATATATACAAGAAGGTTCACTTAATTAGATATAACAAGATAATACCATGTCATAAAATGACTCGAGTCAACTTGCATTTTACAATCAAAACATATTGTTTTGGTCAAATGGTATATTAGATCAGTCTTTGAGAATATGTTCAGCGAGTTTTTAGTACTATTCCCACAGACGTTCCCGTGAGATTAATATAGGATTTAGAGTGAACATGTACTCAATATACTACTATAGATCAATATAGATTATTATCTCCCAGAGGACGTCTGTTTAATTTATACAATGCTATCGGAGTTTATCTAAGTCCAGGATGGCGCAAAGCGGATGATAGTAGTGTACACTATTATTCTATACCAATTACTCAGGTTTGATCAAGAGCAAAATAATATGAAACAAACATTATATAATTACATTACCGGTATAGAACTGATGCCCTATTGACGTGTTTCAAGTGCATATTTATACGGTCATGCATTTGTATGAAGTATTGCGCATCATATATACTAAATTTATATATCTTCAATGCTCATCCTATAGCTATAGTTTATATCTCAAAGTTTACACCAACGTGGCGAAAAACATAATATGTTGCATTGTATGTATATTCAATTGAAAGAGCTTCGGTGCCATAACAAGTATATAATATGCTATTAAAGATAATAACATCCGAAATCCAACCCAATGTTTACCCCAGCTATTTGTTTAATACTTCTACTCAGATATGAAATTGTTGTATGATCATGTTAAGCTTAGTTCACCGCTGGATGTTGTAAAGATTCTGGTTTCATTTTCAGGCATACTCTATGACAATAAACTTTAAGCCAGGAATGGTTCTAGGAGACGGTCGACCCTACTTGGTCGTAAGAACTGTGTATATCTTAGAGATGACGACCAGTGGAGCCATTGCTGTGCCCAATCTTACCATCGTTGCCTCGCTGATGGAATCGAAGCTGACGATATAGATCTGAACCATGACCTTGGTGGGGATATCTGCAATAAAAACAGCAGTCTTATCGATTGTTCAGATGGTGGGAAAGAAATAATGATAAGTGTCAGAATATAAACTAGTCTAGAGTAGCCTGTTTTTATGCTTCTTCGTCTTCTTTTTTTTACTGTGATAAGATACTGATGAAGCTACCAGGTTCTGTATACGCCTACATTATAGAATAGAACCTGGATGGACCTCACTGCACTTCACTGCACTTCACTGTCAATCGGCCACACAGATGTTTCACAGACGAAATCAATATTTACAGTAGGCCGCAATACATCTGCATAAATTATGAATACAATGTCATGTTTGTTCTACATTTTTGTCCACAAATTCTATTGCTATATTGAGTTGAAATACAAAATCACACTCTTCACATGTTTAGATATTGCATGATATGCTTATTTCAAAAGCATTTCATTAGCTCACCTTCTTCGAAATTTGGTGGTACGTTCGGGTCATAGTTCTTTAGTATTCTATGTATTGCTTGCTCTCTGAAAGTAAAAGTGAAAGTAATTCTAATAAACATTTACCACAATACCATGTATTTTACTTAGGTCTTTGCTGAGTTTGCTCCATACCAGCCAATGCTGTCAACATTGACAAATACTCAACATATCGACTGAAAACAATACATAAGGATTAATAACGCACTTTAAACATATATATAACGGATATGGGAAGATGAAGTAAACATTTATGTTGTAGTTGACATTATAAAATAATTTGTGATCAGTTGAAATGTAATACAGACTGGCGTGAAAACCAAGTAACCTTTCTTTAATTATATAATATCCACCCTTGTAAGATGAAACTGAACCGAATAATAACGAATGTTAAAATATACGTCGTTTGTTAGAAGTTGTTATTGATAGCACTATGTGTTAGAAGACAACTCCATTTAGCGCTGATTCTTAAGCATCGGAAAAATGTTGGCACTATACCAGCTGGAATAATACCATTATATTTTCACTTTCATGTAAACTAAAATTACTTTTTGAGTGACGTGAAGTTTATATGAAATTGATACGAGAAACAAGATTGAGAATATATTTATAGATCCAGATATAACTTAATTTGTGTGAAGAAGGGAGCTGTTTGACCCGTCAGTCATCATGTGAGAATACATTCCATTTTGATCATCGTCTGTAGGCAGCGTAGGGAACCAATCAAACAATGGCAGAATCCTACAGGTGTTCCACCAGACGGTCTATTTCAGTCCTGTCAATCACGTATGTTATTATACGGTTATTGGTTCCATTAAATGGCTTGAAACAGCCAGTCGGTGTCAATATTGGTTTGCATCAGTAACGGATTTGCATTGGTTTCTACATCACTGATCCTAAACGAACAGTATATTAAAGGCATAATATCACAGATATTTATGGTCGTGTGGGACTAGTTCTTAGCTACAACTGCAAAATGGATTCACTTGACATACATAAAATCATGTTTGTAGTTCCAAAAAGCTTTCCACCGCTGTTTGGTAGACACATATTCAATGCAACCCCCTGTAGTCTACTGATAGACAACCTGAATATGGTCGTGTTGTTATTTTCTTAATTATGTATATGCA
>JAVCKZ010067510.1:0-14355 GCA_034780755.1 Lepetodrilus elevatus
GTGTGTGTGTGTGTGTGTGTGTGTGTGTGTGTGTGTGTGTGTGTGTGTGTGTGTGTGTGTGTGTGTGTGTGTGCATAGTGTGTGCACGTCCATTCACTATTACCATTTTCTACAGTATTTCCACTGATAAAGCAATGACAAGTAGAAGTACAAGCGCCAGCCATTACATAGAGTGCACTACATGTGGTAAGACAGAAGATCTACAGCTGGCACCGACACAGTGGGGTTAATCACTGAACAATCATCTCGTACAGGAACCGGTCTCCATTGACCGGGAGAAAACTTCCGGTACCAGCAGCCATGGATGGGATTTGAAATTGACCTTTGGGTTTTCTGATGAGAGATAAGAATACAATAGAGGAAGGAGCTCAAGGAAAGATAACTACGTCTATACTGTGCACGTACCTGTGTTTCACAAACCCAATAATTACAAAAGCAAAATCACATCACATGTATATGCTAATGTTTTTAACAATTAATATTTAATTTAATGCAGTGCAAAGACATTTTCTAAAAGTAAAATAAATTCTTATGAATTTAATGTCATTTGCGGAAGAAATTTAAATTGTTGGAAATCTACAATTTAATCAAATATGAGGTTTAAAAAAATTCCAAATACTTCTGCCAACATTGTAGATGATGAACAAAAGCATGAACACTCAATATGCCATATACTACATATTATCTCAACATAATCGTGGTAATTTTACGGCCATTATCTAACTACGGTACTTATTAAATCAGGAAGATAATAAAAAGATCATCAGTCATACAATATTCTGTTTATTATTGTATCAGTATTCCATTAAGGACTGAGATTGCGTACACTACCAGTGTCAATGTGGTGATATAGTACACTAGCTACATCATAAATATACTAGCACATTTGGCCTGGGTTTCGCTAAATGGTTGTACTTTAGTCGAGGCCTAAATTATGGTGTATACCATGCTTTTACTATATCAGGAAGTGACAAATACCTAGATTTGAGCCATGCCTACCAGTACGACCCTTTCATGAAACCCAGTCTTGGTGTCAATTAGATCAATATGAAGAAATAAATTACAGACTAAACCATAGTACCATCAAGGCTGAAAGGGTTATGTCCCTTGACCAAGTTCAATGCCCATACATATGGGCCACCTGTGGTATTCAAACTTGGAACCCATTATATACATGTTCATTATTCAAATGTAATTGCTTTTCAAGGGTCAATATTACATTCTAAAACAAACAAGTAAAGTTGTCAGAAAATAATACATGATGGCATAGGTTGAACTTGTATCAAGTACACAACAGAAAGGTGCAACGCATCATCCACTTGGCACTCATCCTGGTGAGAGTAGGTCTTTAACACCATAATAATAAATAATAATAATAATATACATTTCAATAATAATAATAATAATAAATTAATGATAATAATAATAATAATAATAATAATAACATTAATAATAATATTAAATAATAATAAATGCATTTCACTAATAAGACTAATAATAAATAATAAGAATAAAATATATGTATTTCAATAATAATAATAAGGAGAATATAAGCTTCTGTAGAGCACACTACCTACTATTTCACAGTACTCAATGTGCTGTTAAAAGCAACGCTATGGTTCTGGTAGTGTGAGAACCTGTAGCAATACGAGTAGCTCACAGACAAGCCACCAATGAACCATCAAGGAGGATTATGTATAGTATGTGTTAAAACATTGTGCCCTGTACCCTTAATGTCTGTGCAAATGTTTGTCTAGATGCAATTGAATTCAAATGAATACTGAACATGAAAAAGCACTAACCACTATATAATACAACCATCAAAGAATCTCCTCCACCACAAAGTGAAGGAAGCACATTTAAAATCCCTGAAAATCAATGTCCACTGTTTCCACACATCATCTTGTCTGGTTGTAAGCCTGTTATTGTCCCCAGACTGGTCTAAAAGTTACAGTCAGAATCTGGTATCAAGCCAGAATGGTCTTACTTGCATTATTCATAAGGTTCTGTTGTAAAATTGACCTATGGACATATACAACACAAAATATAAAAATATTGTGTGACCATCTCTCAACTGTCTGACTGAGGACCAATCACAGCATGCTCATCTAACTACATGACTAACAGTTTTGTAAACAACCCTTGTTTACCAATGGCAGGAAAAACGATTTATTTTGATGCTCTTGTGTGACTTTTCAGGACTGAAAGTGTGGATTCTTACAAATATAATGTATATATTACATATGAACAATACTAATAACGGGCATAGGTAAAATCACCAATGTGTACAAATTATTTTAAGTAATCTCAATGCAAATGTTATACTGTGCTGTTTGTGCATTTGTCTTGTGTTCAAATGTCATCTGTATATTGCCATGCACATGTCATATGTCTGTTTTGTCATATCATATATAAAATATATTCCATTATAAAAATATAAACAAACTCCTACCTCCTCGCCCTCAGACTGGTATCCCTGTGGTTGGTACACATCCCTAGCAACCGTCACCGTGTGTCGCCGTGGTACCTGGCGTCGCCCATGGTGACTGACGGGGTTGTCAAACTGATTCTTGGGGTCCATGTACACCAGCTCTCTCTCGATGCTGTTGCGCTCCTCGGGCGGGGCTGACATGGTCGTCTCCGCCCCGGGGGACCGGATGGAGAAGGCGTGGCCCTCTGGAGGAGGCAGGGACCGTAACTCCACCCTAGGGTAGATGTTGGTGTCGGCATTCTCCTTGTCATGACCACGACGACTCGCTAATGGAGCTGGAAGGAGATGACAGACAAACTTCATAACATGTCTCACAGGGCAACAAACTAAATGGTCTATAGTGTTGTCTGCAATAAAACTTTACAGAATACATGTAGCATTCACCACGAGGAACAGCACAAGAAAGCCAAAATAGAAAATACATGTAAAATGTAAATGTAAAATCACAACAACAATAAAATCAAATATATATTAATAAATGATAAACAAATAAACAGATATTTGTTCTCAAAACACGGACACCTAAGATTGGAGGAAATGACAATATATAGGATGTATAGCTTGTTATTTAGCATTCATGTAAAGTGTGAAATGTTAATAAATATTTTTGGAGAAGTTGAACTGGTTTCTATACATCATTAATTCCTTCCCGATGATATTACATTTATGGCATGTGAGTGAGTGAGTGAGTGAGTGAATCTTTCACCCATTTGCGATGATTCCATGACATTCACCAGAACTCTATTGCAATGTAAGAAATGTATTAGGGATCAGGTCATCCTAATAGCCCATCATAGCTAATTTTAGGATTTGTAATACTTGCACCAACAAGACTGAGACTATTAATATAAGCTTGGTGTTATTTCATCAAGAGTCGTCATGGTAACATGCTGATACTTTATTGCAACTGGATGCATATTTGGTTTGAATCAACACCTCAAACCGAGAATACAAGTTAATTAAATATGTCCACCTGACACCATGAGCAGAAGGCAATGTAGTATACATACATAGATCTATAGGGCTATTATGTTATAGAGTAAATACAGGGGTTATTAACTTACAGATAAAGTATAGTGTAACTTTAATTACCAATAACTCTTGACTACTTGACAAATATGACAATCTGATGTATTAAATCCAAATCTGTATGTTGAATCTAATTAGAAAGATAACACATTTAAATGCCTGATACTAAACAATCTAATGTGACAGCCATTGTACAACTTATTATATTAAATTAAATCTTAGCTTGTTTTTTGTGCTTTTTAAACATCTGAGAGATTAATTTCTACTTCCTGATAGAACACACTGGGTAACATGTCTCACCATGTAAGATATCACCTTCACCATTTAAAGTGATAGCTATAAAAGTAAGCATACTGCATCCACTTCTTTTCACGTCCTAACACAGTATATATCCCAGTATTCAAAACACACCTATAACTATTGGAAGAGAACGGAAATCCAGCTAGTAGTATCAAAGACGGTAAAGACCATTGGTCCAGTCGTCCAGCTGTCCAAATGACCAGTGGTCAATGTTTTCCAAATGTCCATCTCACAGGGAGGAGACATTCCCCATTAAAGGGGGATTTGATTTAGAAAAATATCCACGCCTATGAAAACTTCTACCTTGTGTTTCTAGCTAGACCTGTGATAACAGTCAAGAGTTCAGATATGTGCATGGCCACTGGTCTGATCGCCTCTCAAGTCTGGAATGCATGGCTTGGAAGTTTATGAACATTTCCTCTCAGTACATACTCCTGCATATCAGAGGCTGTGAGGACCTAGTGGTATTTTCTTAATTCCCCAATACAAATAGATGTTCTTCTCTACTGTCATGCTGTCTAATAAAACCACTGTATCTCTGCAATCACCAATGATGTGTATGTTTTCCAGTATAGATAAATAATAATAATAATAATAATAAGAAGAAGAATAAGAAGAAGAATAAAAGAATAATAATAATAATATACAGCATTTTGTATAGCGCCCTATATAGTTTTGTTAATTTTTTCCCCCTAAGGTCCTTAATAAACAGATAAACAGAAGCCCTTATCTATCGTACCATGCCCCAATTACTGAATTATTTATAGTAAAATTCAAGCTTTTATAGTAAAAGTACAAGCTTCTCCAGAATGGTAGCAAGAACTCGCTAAGTAACTGGAATGTTACTAACTGCCACCCGTGGACTAACTGTAAGGAAATGTCAGCATAGCTCACCCCCTACACCAAGGTAGTATATACCTCCAGACTTAACCTTCATACAGCAGTCAGCAGGCTGCTTGTAATAGGCAGATAGTGTGGCAGGATGTGATACAGTAGCCAGTCCAGTCCAGCCCTGGAACATCAGATGTCTCCACTGGTACCTCTCCACTGCTACCTCTCCACTCACCTAAAGCTAGCATAACCTGGCAGTAATACACCAATCTGTGGTACCGTGTACCTGTACTGTAACTCTGCCACATATCCAAGAGAAGGGAAGGCCAACTCAACAGGTGTGGAAGTTAGGATTTATTGACAATTACCTATTGTGTTATTGTATTGTAGTTCAGAGCTGCATTGACAGGAAGGAAGAATAGCACACCAATAAAAATTGAATCATGTTGATTTTTTCTCCGCAATTAAGGATCATTAGTAAATTGATATAGGAATTTATAAGATAAGAATAAGAGCGAGTGAGTGAGTTGTTGTTTTTGGTTGCAGCACAAATCTTTCAACCATATGCGACGATGAATGTAATAAGAAATAACATAGGTAATTCATGGTATTATTAAGGCACGTATTAGCAATAAAATTGAAATTTTCATATTGAAAATATCTGTTATAGAACATTATTAATCAAATTGACATAGGATGTCATACAAAAAAACTACAAAGAATTTCATAGCCGTTTTGGCATTTTGTTAATGTATTGAGATCATAGGCAGATTGTCCAGATGCATGTAATATGCACACAGCCAGTGAAAGGCAATCCACAGCAGTGTGAGCACATCAAACAGTTACAGCATAGCTGCTGCATGTTCCCTCTTAGTGTACACCTTGCTACACCTTACAGGTGCTCATAGCATTGCCCGAGATATAAACAAGATTACTGCAATACGTTGGCAAACAAAATAAATATTAGCACTTGCTGCAGGAGTGATCTCATAATTCTAGCAGGTGTCTGGTTATATGTCCTAACTGCTGTGGTTAGAACAGTTATAGCATGTCGGAACATCGGGTAATGCTCTGGCTCCTATTTTACAGAACCACCAGAGCTACGAGAGTGGTACCTCCATGTATAAGGAGTATAATGATTCTTGTAGTGTTAGTAGAGCTATGAGAGTGGTACCTCCATGTATTAGGAGTATAATGATTCTTGTAGTGTTAGCATTGTTCTGTGGAACAAGACCACGACCAAGTCAAGGAACATTATTATGATGGACGATAGTGGTTTTCTTTGTCAAATACATACTACAGTACAACATAATAATGTTGATAACCATGACAAGAGTAGAACATACATTTTGCTTTAAAGACCTAACAGTCCTTGGTTTTAGATAACACTTGAGTGGGTGATTATGGAGTTCAATGTCTCTGGAAGAATCTTCCAACCATTTGCAACGATTTAGATAACAACTATATAACATATCTTCAGAGGTCATGTTGACATAACAAGGTCACCTTGACCTATGCACATCCTTAGGTTATTGTGAGGTCATCGTGAGCTGACCAGTTTCCACTTGCAATCAGACTAATGAGATCATTATCCTAACAGAATGTGACACAAGGATAACCAAGGTGCTCGATCAGTGTCTCCTAAACCCAGACATAATTTGGAACGTGCTTAACATGTTCAATGTGTCAGTTCATCATGTAATGCTATTGTGTCTCAATGCGTGTAACTGGATTAAATCAGAATTCAAGTGTGTATGCTTCAACATGATTTGCAGTAAACAAGCAAAGTGTTATCTAAGAAATCAATAAGCTAATGTACAAGACGTTCTATTTTAATCAGTGTCTGTGTGACATAAGCAAGTAGGAGTAACACATGTATTAATTAAATAATAGCTTGCATGTCTAAAAACAATTTGTTTCTGCATTTTAACCTCCATAGGATAAATCACATAACATGTCATTAATACATAATCTTGCAAAGGTTTAATTAGAGCTACTAGATTCTGAAACTGTCCATATTGTATAGGAATTCATCAACATGGTAGGTTCCAATAAAGACAAACTGTATTTACAGTTACTAGAATAATTTCCATTCCACAAAGAAATATCTTAAATGTGAAACAATAATATGCTAGGAGAACAAGAATACTTAACAGAAACAAATATGAAACAATACCAGATAAAAACAAAACCATTTTTTAGAACACTTTCTTGGATCCAATCAATTGAATGTTAAAATATATCAGTTTGAAATGAAACTATTACTAGTCAAACATTACATTGATTTATTGCTTTAAGTCACTACAGCGATATTTCACCCATATGCTACGACCAAATATTAGAAATATCCATCAGAACGACAACCTTGAACAGAGAAGTATTTGCATACACCGCTGGCCAGATGTTGTTTTGAGGCTATATTCCTGGTACTAAATGGATGGTGAAATTGTGCACACAATCTGCTATTTATTTATATGAAAGCCAATCAGCACGACCAAACTGGCATAAGTGATAAATTGATTATCTGCGCTCACGTTTTTCAAGCTAGGATATTTTTCTAATTCTCATTCCACTCACAGAGCAAGTTAACACAACGAAGAATAATATTCCACCACTTGATTTACTGCAGTGTAAGCATATTTGCCGCAATTGATGAAATCAAATGGTTTAGTTACTTTACTTAAAACAGTAACACGCAAAGTCGCTATTGAGGTGCTGAGTACAAACAGTGTTTGTTTCATGGTAAATAACACTGGTAGAAAAACCTGACTTGTGTTAATATGGCTCTGTGACATGTAAACATGACCTTTGTGGTGTCAACATAACACAGAGGCTTGTAAACATGACACATCTCTCTCTCCAGACTATATAAGTCTGTCTCTATTATACATACATCATACACACATCATACATACATCATACACACATCATGTACCTATGCATAACACTCATATTTCACAATTGTATGTATTTTGAGTGAGATAACCTTCCTACAAGTATATACATACTTCCATGGGGCTACAGTTATAACTGCCTGAAGATATCAGTATACGGTAGTAGCCGACGAAACATTGCAGTATATCTAATATTGTATAGTTATATGTACATAGACATTTATTTTATTTATATTAATAATAATAATAATATAATAATAATAATAATAATAATAATAATAATTAATAATAATAATAATAATAATAATTAATAATAATAATAATAATAATAATCATCATAATAATCATAATAATAATAAAAATAATAAAAATAAAGAATAGTAATAATAGTAGTAGTAGTAATAATACTAATAATACTTCTACCAATAATAATGTGAACATTAATATGGTGCCAAATCCATAGAGTTATCTCCCTAGAATTTCAATTTGCTTGTTCTAAAGACTGAACTAAATTTGCATTATTTTCGTACTTTAATAAACGCTCCCCAAATCAATTTTGTTAGCACCCTGGGTGTTTAATATGTCGAATGCGGTAACAGATACACGTACTTGGCATCCTGTCCTGACGTGTCCTTGTTGGCGACGGCGACCAGTGTGTTAGGACTAGTAGGACCTGATGTTTCCCCGGGCTGAGAGTCGGAATTCCGCCTCTCCCTGTCGTCATCTACCTGCTCCTCGTCTTCATATCGCAGTCGACCTGTGGAGTATGTCGCTTGTGTATTCTAACCAAATACCAATCTTTTAACCCTCTCCATGCTGGAGGCAACCAGAGATGCCAAAAATAGCAGTGCCTGTGCCTAATCCAGCAGGGAGTGGTTAAACTTGAACAACTACTTTATTTCATAATGCGTACTTGCTCTTGAATAAAACTGTTGAAAATACAAATGTTGACACCAGGTCCAAAGTGTGGGTCCTAATAACTCGGGTCCTTTTACTACGAGATTACAACTTTTCTTAAGTAGAATTACATGGTCAACGCAAAACTTTGTTCATAAAAACCCACAAACTTTTAGCTTGAGCATGGAATTGTACGGTACTCAAAATGTTTCGTAATCTTAGAGCCAGATCATTCACTCCATTAATTTGTATTTTCATAATACGTCAATTTACTACGGAAAAAAGTTGAATAAATTGAAAATATAATATATATAAATTGGTAATATTATATATATCAGGTTTGGAATCTTAAATAGTTGATATTTGCATTAATAGCTCAAAATTAATCCCAAATGGTTGTAGATATATTTGATTAACCCTCTCCATGCAACTGGAGATGCCCTAAAGAGCTGTACCTCTCTAATCCAGCAGGGAGAGGGTTAAACATGACTTCTGGTCAGTGGATACTGTTAACCTTTATGAGGTGTAAATCCTAATGAAATATAAAAAAACATGGCTGATCAGTTTCAACCACCTCTACTCTATGACATTGGTCGATGCTTTGCTGGCATCTGGATAAGTTATTAATTTTTATATTTATACCTTGGAGTTGTATGTTACTTTTAAATTTTGTTTTGTTTTTCTGAATTGGTGTTTATATCTGCTTTCAAGATTCTTTCACTTATATCATGACTCGTCAGTTTATAGGGCAGGAGGAAACCTGCAACGACCGTAGCGCTGACTGTTGCAGTAAACCTGCAAGCACTGGCTGGTACTGACAGACCAAGGATGATAACTGCATTACCATGGTACAGATAATTAACTGGTATTAACGGCAACAGAGACTCATTAGGATGGAAAAGGATGTAGGTGACTTCATATAGATGGTAAAAGGTCAGAATTGATGCTTTGACATATGGAATTAAAACTGGATTCAGTAACAGGGTCGCATTCTGCAAAGAAATATCTACATGAGTCATCTCATGACATAGGATACTTGAAACAGTAAGATGCTTCTGTAGAACCAGACATTGGGTCAAATAATGTTTGACAGCACTATTAATTCAAATCTAACTTTAGTGGGAAGCAAATGATGATTCCAATGAAATCAATGTGAACTATTTCACTGGATTGAATGAAGTCTCAAAAACGACATATTTGTGAAAAAATACAAAGGAAAATCTTTAGCCCATTTTTAATAAAAACTTGAAGTATTTTTATGAAATTCCAATAAAAGTTAAATCCATTTTTTATTATTATTAATTTCTAGATAATAATAATGCTTTGATGAAACTGTTACATGGTTGCACAAAATACTATGAGCTTGACTATGGTTGAATGTGTCCCGCCAGAACTATAGGCTAAGTAAAACAATCTTACCTTTCCTTTTGCTGGAATCTGACTGGAAAGACACTGTGGTGGGGAGAGGGCGGACTTCGCACCCTTTCTTTGGCTGCATGTCAATATAACCCTTGTTGTGTTTCAACACACTGGCCTTCACCCCACCGATGTCATCAGGATCTTCACCTGCAACCAGAAAATTATTATTATTTAAAAAAAATATAAATTAAACTTTCTTTCTTTTTTAATTTTCAAAAAAAATAAGATATTTTTTTTGTATCTAATCCATTTTATCTGTTTTTAAAACTCATCAAATTTTCAAAGTCATCTTAACTAAACTAATTAGAAACATACATTTACTAATAATATTAAAAGTATAAATTAAATGTTAGATCTCTGTTATAGTGGTAATTGTGGTAAATGTGCCTTTAAAAAGCCTGCTAAAATTTTATACAAAACTTCTACGCTATATATATCCATGAGATCGTGCAAGTTTGTCTTGCACTGTTTTCTTTTGCTTTTCAATCAGTGTTAGAAACACATTTTCCTAACACAATCAGGGAACCATTAAAATTTGCATTAACAATTATTCATGAAAATACGCTAAAATATTTATTATGCCTGTTCCCATTATTTCAGTGACAGTAAAATCAATTTAGTTGTCAAACTGAGTTCAAAGAAAAGACAAGCAACAGAAGAAAACAATTTGATATTGCATAAATTGTGCACTCTTTCAATGCTGTTGTTTCTGTATACATTCACAATATTCATATAGGAGAAAATCAATGTAGTTTGTCCAATCTATGTACACTTCATTGTTAGCAGTCTGTTCAATCTATGTACACTTCATTGTTAGTAGTCTGTTCAATCTATGTACACATTGTTAGCAGTCTGTTCAATCTATGTACACTTCATTGTTAGCAACTTATGTTCAATATATGTACACTTCATTGTTAGCAGTCTGTTTAATCTATGTACACTTCATTGTTAGCAGTCTGTTCAATCTATGTACACTTCATTGTTAACAGTCTGTTCAATCTTTGTACACTTCATTGTTAACAGTCTGTTCAATCTATGTACACTTCATTGTTAACAGTCTGTTCAATCTGTGTACACTTCATTGTTAACAGTCTGTTCAATCTATGTACACTTCATTGTTAACAGTCTGTTCAATCTATGTACACTTCATTGTTAGCAGTCTGTCCAATCGATGATTCACAGCTATGACAACCATACCAACAGTTTAACCCTATATTCCTGCTGAAGTGCAGACATATCCTCTGGACAAATATTGTTAACCCTCTCAATGTTGGAGACAACAAAACATACCCTTTTGGAAAATTATAATGCTATAGGGAATTAACCCTCTCCATGCTGAAGGCAACCAGAGATGCCCTAAAGAGCAGTGTCCGTGCCTTAATCCAGTAGTGAGGGGGTTAAACTGATAGTAGGCCTCACTGATAGTGAGGGGGTTAAACATCAGTAGGCCCATTGTTTAAAGTTGGAAAAATCCAATCTTACTGTAAAATAAATATTTCTAAAAAGAAAGCCACTTTGTTTTCCCCCTTTTCCCATACTCACGTACATGTGATCTCCCACTCGATGTAAGTAACAATGGCAAGCCTATCACTTCTAATTCAGTCCCTCGGCTAATAGGTCAGTCCCAACTGTTCCTACTGCACTTAAGTGGAGCCGTCCGCAACGCAATCACGATGTCCGAACTCGCGCAAATGAATTAAGAACGACAGAATACCCTCGCCGCTTTCGTAGCACTCATATTTGAACACAAATCAAACTGGCACTTGTTGCATATATTGATCCTGTTCGCTAGATGTATGACACACAAACAGCCTCCGCAAGATGGAGGAATATTTATTAGTCCCCCAAAATATCTCATGGGCAATAAATGAATGAAGCCGGTAAACCCATGACGAAGATTTATATGATGAACTTCTCCAATAATCATAAAACCAGCAAAGTCAGCAAAAATAGAACTCTTGGAGTTACTGAATCAATAATTTCTAGATTTGAATACATTTCCTCGATGCTAAAAGCAGAGAAACTATCAAAATATGTCTACTTCGATAATGTTGTGAGAGACATTCATATTTTCTTTGCAATAAAGATAACCCCAAGGAATATATATTTCCAATCGTCATAAACTTTTCTGGATTTTCCCAATCTATGATTTATAATAATGTTCAAACTATATTAATAGCTATCATATCGATAGAAAAACACACCAAACTATCTAAATAGCATTCACTGTTACTATAATAAAAAATATTGCTATAAATTATTGAATGATAAATTTCATAAACTATTCCTATCTGTGGCAGTAATAAAATAATTTAGAGTAATATTTTATATTTATACCACACTATTGTGACAATGGCAATGTTAAATTTTTTTAATATTTTAATATGGATAAGGCAATAAATTAACTTTTTATATATGCAGAAGGCAATCTAAATTTCTATAAATATTATCACTATTAATTAATAATCTACAATAATAATTATTATTATTAAACAGCAAATGTTGTATAAAAACATTGATAATGCTAGTCTGCAGTAGTAAAATCGTTGACATTGTTATAAACCATTTCAGTTTAATATGGGCTCAGTATAATCAATAGTTTGTAGATATTCAAAATACATTCATCCTATATCAACCCAAAAAAAAGCATATACTGACATATAATAATAAACTACAATTACAAATATATATGAACTATTAATACATATTCTCTGAGGCAATTTTCTTTTGAATAAAATTAACTTTAAAATGTAATTTACAAAATAAACTATATCAAAAGTATCAGTCACAATGAGAAGCATTACCTGGTTTAGCATGAGGGAGGCGGAACGCCTTTGGTCGATCGAATCTTGCTCGCGTGGAAACTTTGTCCTTAGTGTCCCAGACTCGCAGTTCTAGCTTGTGGTTAAACATGTTAAGTAGAACCTCATTGGTTACCGTGATTGCATGCCTGTTAAAATAAAAACACGCCAATTTCACGACAATTAGCCTTCTTGCGAGTAATTATCAAAACAACGAAACATGACCGATCGGGGCGAGAGATACACCGTGATGAAATAATTGAAAGTAATTGCTGACGGGGGGCTCGAAAGTCTGAACAGAATGTGAGAGAATACAGTGGTAATTACGCCTTCAAAATCAATATCTGTCACCGTTTTCATAGCTCGTGCGTGAAACGGGGGCGGGAAAAGGGGGATATGGCGGGATAGGAGGGATGGGTGACGGTATAGTTGTCCTGAGGAGAATCATGACAGTATCATCTTCAGGAAGAGGTATGGGTCCCTTATTAGCATACATATGGATCAGATACGAGATCAAGAAGAACAGCCAGTGCTGCTCAGAATGCATGCATTCACTGAACGCTCACGTTTTGCGTCGAGAGAATGTATCTGAATATAAAGTGTGAGAAACAGAATCTCGAATCGGAGGTTCCTACTGCTGAGTAAATACAATCCAATTCCAGAAAATAACACGACAGATATTTATAGACTTGGAAGGTGAATGCTGATTAAGAAGACAGAATAACAGCTCATGCCGTACCAAGAAATCCAATCTAATCGAAAATACTCAAACAGTGGCTCGTTTTAGCATCTCAACATCTTATTAGTTTGCTTCTGCAGTTAATTCACTTCCAGTTCCCATAGAAACCCACAAATTTAGGACAGAGATGTATTTTCTGTTTTATTTTAAAGTCCAGACGTAAAAACATTGACGAAGTAATTAAATTTTAAATTTAAATTACAAAAGAAAATTGAAGGAGAAAAAAAAGAAAGAAAATGCTGTGAATTTTAAGGATAATTGCTGGTCTGAAGAAATCCTATGTATCACAGGGGAAGTTCTCCCTCCCATGAGTGGTTACCGTAACCGAGGTCGCCAGCCAACACAATCAGATACGTCAAGAAGACCAATCGTGGCTTTTAATCCAATAGTTGATCAATATTGATTGGTGACTGCACTGCAATAAATGACTCACATTGTCTTCAGAGAGAGGCTTTGTTTTTCACCTTTCATTGTAAATGTTAAATCAAATTAATTAATTGAATTCAAAACTTTTTTCTAAAGAATTACAGTTGAACATGGAAACAGTTGACAAGTTTCTGGAAAAGATTAAGTCAAATGAATACACTAGAATGTTTTTTTGTGTGTTTGGGCACGTTTTGTGGGAAAGTATATATATAAACTCTAACACAATCACTCAGAACATCTAAAATATTTTGAGAACATTAATGTTCCATGAAATCATGTGGGGACCTAAATATATACCATAATTAATCAAAGTTTCAACTTGTAAAAACACTGGCAATGCATTTATCCACAATCGTAATACTTCTACGATATTTATGCTGAAATGTCTTTCTAACGTGTAAGCCGATGGGGTTTGCAATGACGTCACAATCATTTATGTCTCATTATGAGGTCATAACTGTTATGTGTAGGCAAACCGGGGTGTAACACTTTTCACAGGACTCCTCTCAACCAATCAAATCGCTAGAA
>JAVCKZ010067521.1:0-14354 GCA_034780755.1 Lepetodrilus elevatus
GCCAAAGTGCATTAGGTTAGACCGAGTGAATTTAGCTAAGACATTGGCCATCGGGCCACTGCTAATGTCGCACACTGTGTCTATAATAATATGTTCGGTGGATGTCGGTTTAAATTCACTCTTTCATTTTTATTTTCGATTTCTTCTAACCTGACAAAGTTTGGTAGTTAACAAGGTGTCATTATCCCGTAATTGCTAGATTAATCCGATCAAGTTAAGGTTTGTACATTACTATTTTTCCGATATATGCATCACTGCTTTTTGCCTTTGGTCATGATAGTAGGAGTAAACTATTAAAAATATGTTCTAAGAAAAATGTATAAATGTTTAACCCTCTCTCTGCTGAAGGCAACCATTGATGCCCTAATGAGCATCAATATTTTGTTAATGTAATCTGCAAAGTACCGATACTAATTACTATATCATTTTTATGCTCAGGGAATATTAATGAACATGATATTTTCAACATATTAATTATCTTATGCAAATTGATGAAACCAATTTCAAATAGTTGGAATTTAATGTTTTTGGTAATAAATCATATTTCACGATTTTACAGAAGTTTCTGAGGGAAGGGATACTCTTACAGAGGGTCGCCATGAATTCAACTTTGCATTTGAACTACCAATGGGGTAAGTGTGAGGGTTAAAAAATAATGTGCAAATTTATATTTCACAAAATCCATGCTCAAAAGCATGCTCATAGCAATACATTGTATATTATTATCTTCAACGAATCAGTGTGCTCTCATTTGCGGAGTATACAACCTAAGCTGCCATTCAAGGCACTAGACTACTATATGGAAGACTATCATTCATCCTACCAGTTTATCTTTCAGTAACATCTATATAAATTTCAACTAAAATCATTCACACATAAACTAATGCCAGTAGTAGTACTCGATTATTTATCTTTGAAGATGAATACATTTTTTTTTAACACAGAATGTCTGTATTGGTTGTTTACAGTAAAAACAATTCATGTGACACTAAATTAGCGTGGATCATCCACTCATCATCACGCTGTCAAGTCAGGACAGGTTATATAGCTACTGGCTGAAGGATGGCGTTGAGCTATGACATACAATATCTCTGTGGGTGATTGTTATTACAGCGGGATCTCGACGTCGTTTGAAGGCAAGCACGGGAGTGTGCGGTACTGGCTGAAGGCTGAGATGGACAAGCCTTGGTCCTTCAACCACAAGACAAAGAAAGCCTTCACCGTCATCAGCCCCATCGACATCAACAGACCCGAGTACCAGGTGAGCTCCAGCATCTTCTTAGTCGTGTTACAGGCTTTGGAGCAGTTAATGATTAACATGCTTACATCTAGTCTGATGTTGATGATGGTAAGTTTGTCATGTTCAGCGTGGTATTGAGGAAGTTTACCAAGGTGGTTATTTTCGTCTTCAACGTAGGGAGGCAATATTCTTGGAAAACCATAGGAAAACAATAAATTATTAAATAATTATTTTAGAATAAATATCCATACGAATATTTCTATAGTTTTAGAAATTATAGAAATATGACCTGGAACATGTGAAAATTGAAAAAGTATTTAATGCTATTAATAGGGGAAATTATGCTTTTTTCCAGACATGAATTTTGAAAGTGTTCTATGATTGTGTTCCTGTTGCTATGGTTACAGACACAGGTAGAGAGCAGCGTAGAGAAGAGTCTGTGCTGCTGGCTGTGTATGTCTGGTCCCATCTCCATCACCGCCCGCACCGACCGCCGTGGCTACTGTCCTGGTATGTACCCTACCTCTCTATACACCACTGTACACTACTTAACAATAGCATTTCACATACTGTACATATCACTATCATGTCATTACATACTTGTCACTGCACACATCCCACACTTGTGTCAATGACACATTATTCACATCGCACTGTACACATCACACTGTACACATCACAATGATCAAAGCCCACCATGCTGCATACATAGCTTGCACTAACCCTCTCCCTGCTGAAGGTGACGTAACTTGCCCGATCACATGTCAAAATAGAACACTTTGATTTTATTCAGCAGGGAGAAGGTTAATTAACCATGTTGATCGTGTTCTTTCAGGAGAGTCAATAGCCATCTCGGCCGAGTTCGACAACCACTCTTCCCGCACAGTTATTCCATACGCCACGCTGTACCAAACCCAAGCTTTCTTCGCCAGCGGCAAGTCCCGGGTACGACGTACCAAGTTCACCGTTCTGACCGGCCTTCCCGTCGCCCCTGGCAACCGGGGCAGCTGGGATAGTCAGCTGTTGAAGATCCCCGCCGTATCGCCTTCCATCATGAACTGCTGCGTCATGAAAGTAGAGTACTTTGTAAAGGTGGGTGTCCTGACACCTGACACAAGTAGTTCTTGGTCAGACATGTCACTGTCGGACAACTCAGACTACTTCTCTCTGTAAGCCTATAATAACCAGCCTATGTTTACTCCTGCAGGTTGCACTTCACATCCCCGGGGCGTACAATCTCACCATGCATCTACCCATCGTCATTGGAACCGTTCCTTACCGCCGTGCCCAGTCATACCGCTTCACCGAGTCAAGATTCTACCGTGAGACTCAGGCCCAGTTTGCCATGGACTTCCTTCCTGTTCCACCGCCATACCGCGAGACCATCACACCACCACCGCCCTTCGAAGGTACGAGTGGCGTCTGAGTACACTGTCATGAAGCTCTCGTATCTACTACGAGACCATAACCCTCTCATAAGTGTCATATGTTATATGTCATATATTCCAAGAGGGTTATGCTCTCATAGTGACTACAAGAGATTCCTTACGGTAGGTTGTTACATCTGGGGCCTGTTGCACGACGCTCTTGTAGGGTCCAACTATTGTAACTACCGTATTGTAACCATTGTCTATTGTCAACGGGTTCCTATTGCAGACCCGCCCACGTATGCAGAGAGTATTGGTGGCGCTGTGGAGCTGTGCGACGATGATGACGATGAAGCTGGCTCCAACATGGGCGACCTGACCTTCACCCCTATGTACACCTACGTGTATGACTACCGCCCCCCGCCCGCCTACTGTCAGGTAGAGGTAACTGTACACGCCTGTCTGGCCTCACTTTCTCTTATATTTACTGTCAATCATAAAACTTTAATGAGCATTAAACTTTAATGGGTTTAACGAGTTTAATGAGTTTGTTGACGTTAAACTTTCATGTGTTAAACATTTTTCAGCATTCGTGCTACTAATCAACAATAGGAATATATTTTACTCTAGATTTATTCAGAGTTATCTACCTTTAGAAAATGGAATGGACCGGTCTTCCTGCTTGTCTACTCACTCAAAAACAACAACATTTGGAATACGAATTATTTTTATTATTGGAATTGAACTGTTTGCCCTGTAAGAGTTATCATTCAGGATCGGTCTCATCATACCTTTGGTAGATGTTATATCCTGTAGCATGTTCTTGCAATAACCACAAGGGTATATGTAATTAGGTTCTGTTGTATATTGTTAAACTGGTCGTCTTTCCTTCCAGAATGACCCAAACCCACTGTGTCAGATGGACAGCCTTCGTCTGGATCCCAGTTAACACCCAGTCCATCGCTAGCAGGTTAAATGTCTATCTCTCTCTGGCGGGCGGGCAACCCGTGGCGCCATCTACAGGCACGGTGCAATCCAAGGGCAGAGAATAAGGAACTGTTGGAAAAAGCACTTGCACAAATACACTTTCGAAAAAAATCACGTGCGAAACAACTCCTTTCTACACGTCTGTGAGATCTGACATCAGTTGACGTATGTACCATATTGTGTGGTATCTTACTTGATCATTGATGTATGTACCTCAGTTAGGGGTACCTTAGGTAGTTGATGTATGTACATTCAGTGGGGGATACCTTAGTTGATGTACGTACCTTATTGGGTGGTATCATAGTTTATATATTTGTACCTCATTGGTGGTACCATAGTTAATGTATGTGCCCCAATGTAAGGGTACATAGCTTACATTGTGATAGTATCGCTTGGTGTCTACTGTATATGCAGTGCCAAATACTATTTGTGCCTAGTTGCATTAATGTTGTCACAAATAATGGCTAACAATACAGCATGCAAACCCCACAGCGGTGCGATGCTAACGGCTAAATACGGCATGCACACAGCGGTGCGATGCTACTAGGAAGATGGCTGTGCGTATAATTGTGATCAAATGGAAACTGACGGCAGTAAAAATGGTGGGAGTTGAATGTTGCAGTACATACGATATCTTCACATCGAAAGATAGTAGTGAAACATTTTTTAAAAGTTGGATGAAAGATTTGATGAACTGTTTGAGAAAGGAATGCAATTGTATGATCACAAAAATGGATTTTATTTTCGTGAATCTTACCACAGTTACAAATATCGTAACACTTGTTATACTTTTTGCTTTTATCTCCAGTCACTGCATTTCTGAATTCAATTAGTACATCATATAGCAGTCATGTCAGACATGTGTGTCACTGTCTTCCATTAAATCTTTCTGCATGTTTTCTGATGTCATAGATCAGGGATTTCAACACAGCTTCTCACAGCTAACAACACATCCCGAGCAAAACGGTCCTTTGTATTTTTAGGGATACACCTGAATATTAATATCCATTGTTTTAATATCCATTGTTTTTGGAACTTATCTTGATAAAAATATCGTCACATGGGTGAAAGATTCCCGCAGCGACGTTAAACTCCATATTCACTTACTCACACTTGATAAAAATGTGATAAAAATAACAACTTTATTGATATATGTTTTGCAGAAAGCCTTTTCTAGCAGTCTTATTCATATTAAAGCTTGGTGTGTTTCTGCAATACCCAGACAAAATCTAAGGAAACCCTTTTGTAGAGTTTGCCCGTGACCTTTCATGAACTCTGCTATTTGCCAATTAGATCACTTCTTGCCAAATCCTATTTTAGATCTTATTGATGGAGAGTAGCAAGAACAAATCAATATTTAATTTACATTAGATTTGAATGATCATATTCAAGATTACAGTCATATTACTATCTTAAATTTGGTTTGTATACATAGAAATCAAATACCTAGGTTTTACACATGAAATAGCATTTAATGTGTTTAATATTACTGATGATAAGGCTATTAATGATGGCCTGGCTGCCACTACAATGGTAAGACGCCTCCACACGTAGTGTTGTTACACCAGCCACATGCAGTCTCTAACACCTATAGCTGTTATAGCAGTCACATGTAGTGTTACACCAATTACTAGTCACCTGTAGACTGTTACATTAGTCACATATCTATAGACTGTTACACCATGTCACACTGTAGTCATCTATAGACTATTTCATTAGTATTGTTTGAGGTTTCACATTGAAACTAGTTGTTTTATTTATGATAGTCTATGTGTTGTTCAATTACATATTAATGGAAATATTTGTTGTTTCTATTGTGAAATATGTATTATTATTGTAATGAAAAACTGTGCAATAACAATTAAGATGTATTCTTATTCTCATGTTTATATTGTCTTAGAATATGAGTTATCTAAAATTGTCTCTAAAACCAAAATAAAAAGAAATTGATACAAGTCAATTTAAATCCGATGTAACAAAACTTTGCGTTTAATCATTATTGTTATGTCTTGTTTATTTGAATAGTATACATGTGATGATTGTATTATTTTTGCATTGTTATATCTAGTCGTGACGTTGTGGAAGTGTTATATGAATTTCACAAATCTGTTATGTATTTTATTATATTTATGAATGTCAAATATCAGTTTTTGAATTTGATCCTGATTTCATGTACTGTATGTATTTTGCCTTTTTTGATCTAACTTGTCCTATGGTGAACATTGAATGATCAGGGATGAAATATCATCACAGACTGGAACCATTGCTGTTTTCTCTCTACTAGAGTGTAAGTAAAATCATAAGCTAGGTTTTTCACTTTGTTGAGTTTGATCATTACAGTAATATATAGTTGGGAACCTCTCAGTTGCTACTTGCTTTGTCCTGTGTGGTTTTACTCCAGTCTGTGATGCTCTTTGACCCCAGCATCATGTGACTCTATGATACACATACAGTCTCTGTACAGTCTCTGTACACAGTGTCTCTACAATCTCTAACTGTACACACAGTCTCTGTACAACCAGTCTCTGTATGGCTGAGAGCCAGTGTTCCCGTGATGACTGTTGGCAGCTCAGGGTCACATCTCTACATCTCTAGTACAACTTCTGGTTGTCATCTGTGTCACATCATCTCTAGTATATCTGGTTGTCATCATTGTCATATCTCTAGTACAATGTATGGTTGACAACATTGTCATCTCTAGTACAGATTGTCATCATTGTCATATCTCTAGTACATCTGGTTGTCATCATTGTCACATCTTTAGTACAATGTCTGATTGTAACCATTGTCATATCTCTAGTACAATGTCCGGTTGTCATCTTTGTCACATCAACTCTAGTACATCTGGTTGTCATCATTGTCAAATCTCTAGTACATCTGGTTGTCATCATTGTCACATCTCTAGTACAATTTCTGGTTGTCATCTTTGTCACATCAACTCTAGTACATCTGGTTGTCATCATTGTCACATCTCTAGTACAATTTCTGGTTGTCATCATTGTCACATCATCTCTAGTACAATTTCTGGTTGTCATCCTTGTCACATCTTTGAGGGTGTGTATGTTTCATATCTTGGTATTGAATACCACACAAACTTACTGAATACCATTGTAGGAATGCTGAATACCATACACTATTTATTCAATACCATTTATAAGCTACTGAGTACCACTTTCAGTATTCAATTGTCGAGTCTAGCGCCTTTCAGAAATATTCCTACCACAACATTTGCTTTGGTAGCTAATTCCTACCACAACATTTGCTTTGGTAGCTAATGCTAGGAATATATGTGCAATATACTCCATATTGGTTTAAGTAATTGTAGTAGATGTATTATTGTGCCCAATGCAAGTTAAGGCCAAAATAATATAACCCTCTAAACAAAATAGATGAACTTTTCAAAGCAAGTTTTCCTTTTATACTCTAGTTTTTCATTATGAAATCTGTGTATCTGAATTACAACATTAGAACAGTGGCTTGGTAGATTGTTTACTTGGTGCTACTATTGTACTATTGCCAGTGTTAGTATGGTGCATGTGTGTGTGTGTTTGTGTTTGTGTGTGCATGTGTGTGTGTTGTGTGTGCGTGCGTGCATGTGTGTGTGTGTGTGTATGTGTGTGTGTGTGTGTGTGTGTGTGTGTGTGTGTGCTAAACTAGTATTCACATGGAATGCTGGATTATCTGAGTTATTAGCCTGGGCCCTGTTGCTCAACACTTTTGGCTACCATTGATTTTTAATCAAGTTTTAGGGACCCACTACAAGTGTAACACTTCTATGACTACAGATAGTTCTCATTAACAAGATTGTTCAGTATTGTATTGATAGAAGTGTTGCATGCAACAGATTTACAGTCATTTGTAGCTAGGAGTGTTCTGAGGTATGTGGCCATGGCCCCGAGATTACGAAACTTTTCTGAGTACGTTTTTGTGCTCAACTCACGTGCTATGCCCAAAAACATGATGTTTTATTAACACAATTATAAGTTGAGTATGAAATCTCGGGGCATTATCTTGGTCAGATGGTTTAGTCCCCAGAGTACCAACATAGCACACCACTGTGCTTAGAACGAGCTGTGATTGTTTTTAATTTCTGATGGATTGTTATTTTGTTATGAAAGAAGAAAGAGAAATGTTTGGCTTCTCAGATTGTAATAATTAAGTTTTTTCCTGAATTGTTATTGTGTCTATTGGACTATCCAGGATTGCTAGCGGATCTAATGCTTTAGCTTGGATGACATCTGGCCTAGTTGACTAGCCTGGAAGACATCTGGTAATCCCATACCAGTAGTTTACTAGCTTGGATAGCATCTGGCCCCAAGATTATGAAACTTTTCTGAGTATGATTCCATGCTTGTTCATAAAACGTCATGTAAATTCTGAGCTTGAGCATGTTTCGTGATCTTGGGGCCAGATGCTATCCAAGCTATTCAACTCCATAATCACACACTCACTGGACAACATCTGGCCTAGTTGACTAGCCTGGAAAACATTGGGTCTAGTGCATTTTCATTGTTTACTTGGGACAATTTTGGACCACAAGTTATCATCAAACTTTTGATAATCTATATTGTATATTTTTAGATTGTTTACAAGTTATTTGTATTTGTTTTGTTTTTTATTTCTGCTATTTATTGTACTATTTTGTTTAAGATTAGCATATTGTACTTCATTTGTTATGCTGTCTATATTTCAATATACAGATGTATATTACGGTAATTCATTTTGTCTGATTTCTGTACACAACATTTATCGCCATTAGATTATGTTTTATCATTTACTCGTCTTGATCTTTTGACACCAATGTATATTCAGTTCTGGACGTTTTCAAAATCATTTTACTGACAAATGGAAAATTCTACACATTTGGCTGAAGGTTTGCGACATTTTGTCGTCATGAGTATGGACTAGGGACTAGTCTGGGTAACATTTGGTCAGCTAGTGGACTACCCATGGCAACATTGGTTCCAGTGCACTAGTCTGGGTAACTTAGGGCATCATGGTTCCACCGACACCTTCCTACCTAGAAGACGGTGCTAATGACACAGAAATCTCTTGGAGTGCTGAACGCTTGTTCTTGTGCAATAACATGTTATATTATTACTGTATCAAGTGCTACCATGTATAATTACTGTATGTATCGACTGCTACAATGTGTCATACAAATAACATTCATAGCATTTAGTCATGTTTGCGGTTTGTACATGTGAAATAATATATTTATTGTTATTTTTATATACTGATATGTGTAATAATATGTTATCTATGTTGTTTCCAACATGATCATGTATATGATTGTGTTTCCTTACTGACAAACATTGGAAGTAGAAACAGCAGACAATATTTTGCTTTTAGTGAAATTAATATGAAATTAATATGTTCAATCAATATTATTTCATTCATTAATTCCTACATCATATGAAATTCTATTAAGGAAATGAAATGTCACCTGAGTGTCTTCGTTCTTACGACCCATCATTGTTACTGAATCCTGTGTTAAGTCCCCATTGTTCAAAATACCTGTGGCTGATGGGTGTTGTAGTGTCTACAACTATTGTAAGCCACAAGTGTTGGAACATTTGGGGCCTGGTTAGAAGCACAGAAATAATTAGGTTACTCATTTTTATATTTACAGCACCATCACAGAAACATGTTGTTGTTTTTTACGTGGTGGAATTAAATAGTATATTTACTTCATTCCCTATAGAACGTAGGCCCAGCATTACTGCAGAAATATGTGCTGAGTTTCCTCTTCTCTGTGATAGTAGTAGTCTGCCAGTAGTAGTCCACTTCTGCAGGTGAGGTAGCTGGGGGGGAAGAAGGGGGGGGGGGGGGGGTGTCTATCTATCCATGACCACTGTTACATTACATAGCATGGCCAGATCTAGCTATAAGCAAACTAGTGAAACTACAAAGTTACTTTACATAGTATACCAGATAGCCAACCAGACCTAGCTAAACTACAAAGTTACTTTACATAGTATATCATGTCCCTAGAAACAAACTTGAGTTTGACATTTTGCTCAGCTGAGATTTCTCCCATTGACACAGTGCTGTAACTTGAGTAAAATCACAGCTAGATTTGAATTTTAGCCAAGTTGCAGCATCGAGTCAATGGGAGAAATCTCAGGTGAGCAAAATTTCGAACTCAAGTTTGTTTCAGAAACAGGCATACTGTAGTTAGGCTAGTAGCAGATCTAGCTAAACTAACTAGCTAAAGGGACATACTATTTTGTCAATCTAGAATGCTAAACTGGTCTAACTAAATGCACACAGGCTACTTCCAAGACTGAACTAACAGCATGTGAAATTACGTATAGGATGGCTTTTTAGAATAGCCGAGATGATATTTTCATTGGTCGTTATATTTATTATGTGAAAATGCTCATTTTATTGGGGAAAACATCCCCTTTTGGAATACATTTGTATAAAACACCAGCACGTAATATGTGCATATCATGTCATGTACAAACATGATATATTTGTTTTGATTATGCTGGTACTAGAGCAATACGTTGCTATCTTGGTATTGGTTATGCTGGTACTAGAGCAATACGTTGCTATCTTGGTATTGGTTATGCTGGTACTATAATACCAGAGAAATACGTTGCTATCTTGGTATTGGTTATGCTGATACTATAATATAAGAGAAATACGTTGCCATCTTGGTATTGGTTATGCTGGTACTATAATATAAGAGAAATACGTTGCTATATTGGTATTGGTTATGCTGGTACTATAATACCAGAGAAATACGTTGCTATATTGGTATTGGTTATGCTGGTACTATCAGAGACTGGAAACTGAGTACTAGTATGTATGCCTGTCATGCCAGCTTAAAGCACTTCCTCAACTTGCAATGTGAAGTGTATGTTTCTTGTCCAAATTGCATCTGTTAAACTGTATCTTGGCGAAATCTCAGACTTTTCTTTATGACTTTCTGAAATTCTTGGGAGAACTATCTCAAGACATATGCCTTCTCTGTATACACCACTGATATGTATCAATACTCCAGATGCAGGTTTTGTGAGTACCACATGCCAGGTGAAATTGATAATTCAATATGAGCGTGCTGTTGTACTATAGAAATGTGTTTCACTTCGCGCCGTGTTGTGATATGTGACGTTGTAGAAGTAAGATGATGGATCATGTGTTGTTCAAACCAGAATACAACTAATGGCAAAAATAAATGAAAATACATTACCAGAGATATGCTGCATTGTTGTTTTTATTAGTATTGTAGAGCAAACTAGTGCTATATATCTTTATGCGGTGGGTTAATTTATAATATTAATAATACTATTTAATATTTCTGCAACATGAGTAAGATGAACTCGTTCTAATACATGTGTAACAACATATGGCAACGGTTTGCTCTATCATACACGGAAAGGAATGAAATGTTCGTATGAAACCAGAGCATGTTCGATATGTAGGCTAATGTATACATGTACTTAACTGATTCATGCCGCGAGTGTAAGATTGGCATTCTTTATGAAAGAACAATGTTAAATTCGTGGCCATGACACGATGTCTTCCAAAGTTTTGGTATTGCACACAAGACAAGTGTAGGCCTACATTAATCTATGAGAACATGCACACAGTGGGAGGCTATACCCATGGCACACACGTGTACATCAATCGATCAGAATATACAGGTATGCAGTGGTACCCTTGCAATCCTATATAGTTTAACAATCAATGACGATCATATACACATGTCACCAAGTGATATTAATAGTATACGGAGTATTTGCTGTGAGGCACACGTGTTGTATTTTACACGTGCTGGATTTTTACACGTGTTGCCACCTCCCCAGGCCTTGATGAATCTTTAATTTATTAGCATTTTAGCTCCCCTGCGATTTCCAATAACGACTGGTTGTGTTTATAATCTATACATGGACCGGTCCCCTATGACTAATAGGCAGAGGCTAGTACTAGATACGATATTGTCACAGTATTTAAATTTCACCTTAGTTAAGCTATATATTCCATAGCAGAATCATAAATGTATTTTCTTTAAAAGTATGTTATTACAACGTGAACGAAATATTCGTTGAGTTAAACAATACAAGTTTGGTGCGAAATGTGAACGGCACTTCACCTATTAATACGAAAATATCTAAATCTGTATCAAACAAATGTGGAAGTAGGCCTAATTAATTTTATTTGTATTTTATGTATTTACCTTCGTTCCAATCATTGTTCTACAACCATAGGATAAGCAGCATAGCTACGAGTTTGTTGTAAAACAAATATCAATATATACTCACTTATCGATTGCTACGTTGAGGTATCATCTTTCAAAATAGTTCCGGTGATGTTTGTTTCGTCATATACTATATGCCTATTATCACATGTCTAATGGAATGGGATATTTACATCTAATATTAGTAATAACTATTTTAAAGCATTATACCAATAAAGCTGGTGTCCTTATCTTATTTCGGTTGATTTTAATTAAGAGTTTGAGTTTGGCCTTGACTATATTATCAATGTTCTAGATATTGTATTACAAAAATATACTTGTGACCGCAACTGTTGCAGTATCGCAATGCACACCGACCAATCAGAATATTCACGACTCTATTTTACACGGAAATCTGTAAAGTTCATTCTAAATATCAATGATTTTAAGTTGTTGTAAGAAGACGCATAGAATTCCAATTGTACAGGAATGATCCACGTAAACTGGTATTTGGACGTGGCGACAAGCTGGTAACTGGCCATATAGTCGTGGTGAGCAACTGCCACATCATGACTTATTGATGTAAATGTCTTCACGGTTAACAATAATGATGTTTCACATAAGGACCACTTTTCAATCGAACAGAGCAGTTGCTGGCGCGCTGATTGGTCCGTTTCCTCACTTCCACGCTGCCGTCAAGCCGCCGGTGTTTCGTGGCGGTGACGGCCTTTAAAAGTGGCAAGGGATCACATTCTGTCTCAGTCACAACCGTCTTGTCAGCAAGAGTCAAAAGGTAAGGCGTCTACGGTGTTATCTTGTAAAGCTTTCTAATTAGCCACGCCTGATATCTAATAGTTCATGCATGTATAGATAGATATGTCTGTACTGCCATGATTTCCAAAGGCTTTTTTGTTTTTTGTTTTAGTTTTATGTTATTTTTCTGCAGCCGATCGAATACCTTTAAACTTGATACACATAAGATTTTTAAATAATTTTTATTTAGATGTTTTTGTATGCATTATTTGTTGTAGAATTTAGTGCCAGCGTTGCCCCTATTACACTAAGGCGTACAGTTTGTGTTGGGTAGACCAATTTTGCCAACAGTTAGCCTAGGCCTACTCGTGAACATTATTATAGTATTATTTGACAATGTTACATGCTTATCATTGTTAAAGTTAACTGTCTCTCCTGATGCTCTTACAAGCCAGTGCTTTGTTCTATTTGCAGTATTTTCAGAAATTACAAATAGGGCCTACTGTACCGACATTGTGAACCATTCCGATGTATGACAATGATATCAATCTACTTAGTATCGATATCTCTGCTGAACATAAAGTGATGAAATGTGAGCCCACTGACATAAAACATTATGACTAACAAATGACGCAAAGATCGAACCTAATTTCAGTGTCTAGAACGTCTCATATTGCAGTTGTTATGGCCAATATAGAAAGTATACCAGTATTCAACTTTTACCGGTACACGTGGCATGACCGACGTAATTTTAGGCGTTCTCAGATGCTCTTGAAGAGGTGCTTTCGTGGCAGGATGCAGCCATACGTAGCCATCGTCTCACGATAAGTCAATATGGATAATCACCTCAACCAATCAGAGATCAGTAGATATACCATCAAAGCCACCTCTCTGTTCATTCACAGTATTGACCCTGGGATCAGGTAATGAATGGTACGCTACGTCTACGCTGACGGCCACGTGTTGCACGTGGATCGATGGCCGCCGTGACGTGTAGTGCATGCCGGGACATGCCCCAATAATCTGACCGTGATCTAGACTTAATATTACATTAATGTAATCAAGAAATCACGATTAAATGGATTTTAAAATGATATCAGATTATTAGACATCTGCAAATTATTACGAACTGTTCTAATAAAGCAATTCCATACCAATATACTCACACACATGCCGTTAGTACTGGGGTCACCCTGTAACCGACTTAGTTTACTTAGGTGTACATATCAACAGCATGTTGCAACATATAACTTGAAAATTCAAGAACTAGTCATAGTGGCGCATTGGTCTCGGTCAATGGAGTATTCACAGTAACTCACTTATAAAATAACGTTCCGGAATAACGCCTGGCCTACCGCGTCTCCACCCATGATGATGTGATTCTCTGACGTTGAAGCAACTAATGACCCACCGTTTCATTTCTACAGATGAAGGTCGATGTTTGTACGTCAGTTCTGTGCCTGGTGGCGGTCCTCTACAGCGTGGAGGGCCGGAAGTCCAAGGACAAGGTTCCACACATGATCACCAGTGTAGCCACCATCACATTCGAGGTGAAGAACTGGGACGGAGAAGGTGAAGATCTCAGAGGCGATGTGAAGATCGGCATGTTCGGCGATTTGGCCCCGATGACAGTACTCAACTTCAACAGCATCTGCCGTGGCTTCAAACGCGAAGGGGTACGTACCACTGACCTGCTTGTGTGTGTCTCTCTATCTGTCTGTCTCTCTCTCTCTCCCTCCCTCCTCTATCTTTTTCTCTCTCTCTCTCTCTCTCTCTCTCTCTCTCTCTCTCTCTCTCTCTCTCTCTCTCTCTCTCTCTC
>JAVCKZ010067532.1:0-14351 GCA_034780755.1 Lepetodrilus elevatus
AATCTGAAAAAATTACCACATGTCGGGGAAAGATTGTTCTTTCAGAATATGTAATAACCCCGATAGTGACCATTTTCCCCTTTGCAAGTATGATCTTGCCCCTTTAACAGACAACTTTACCAACACGACGGTGAAGACACAACTGTCCCGTCACGGAGCCTACCTGGTTTTCTGTTTATACAGTTCCGCGTACAGTTGGTTGGTGTAGAGGTTAGGATTTCCCAGACCCAGGTCTGAACCTTCATCACCACTCGTCATCACCTTTGATAATAACTGTACAGACAATAATACAGCATAGTCAGTCAATATCTAGGTGCACATGTTTACGATCCTACATAATTGTCGAAAGAATCGTGTCACGATATCTGGACGTTGCAAATTAACCCCAAAGTTCAATAGTATATGAAACTAATATGCCACAACTAGATCTGTCAAAGACGTTTCGGGGTAATTTATTCGATTCTTAATGATTTTGTATATACAAAAGAAAATTGGCACGTCATTAATTAAAAAATATTAAAAAATAATTAAACATTCAAAACATCTTTGACAAGGACTACGCTAGCACTCCCCACCCCTACTTAGATAATAAATCCTAGCAAGTTAGAAAGGGTCCATTAGTATCACTGCCTATACACCTTTACTCACACTGGACACAATGTTTTTGAAACTGTTCGGGTAGATCTTATAGTTGACTCTGTCCAGTTTGGTCAACAGCTTCCTTGGCATTTTCCTCTCCATGTCAGTATACATCTCCACCTACAACGAACATTGGACAGCGTGACTTGTATAAGGGATGGTATAATATGTAAATAATGTTTAAATACCATTTATAAAACCATCCTCGAAACGCTAACCAGCCTTGAAACAGCGGTCAAATATCCCCGAATATGTAGCCTACACATAAGATAACCTCCGTCATATTTGGGGATATTTGACGGCTCTTATTTGTAGTCATAATGGCTTATGAATTTCTGTTTTCAAATTGATTGAATTATTTAGTGTGCAAAATGTTAAGCAATTGTGCAATTTAGGTAAATATCTGTGTAAAGCTAATCAATTAAGAAGCAACTTGTAGTAAGTTAGTTTATTCTCATTAGATATAATATAGTGTGTTTGTTTGTATTATGCAATTTAGGTATATATAGTAGTGTAATGCTGATTAATTAAGAAGCGAATTGTAGTAAATTAGATCTAGTATATTCTCCTTAGATATACTATAATGTATTTGTGTTTGTTTGTTATTTTTAAGTTTAAATAAAATCATAATATTATATGCTACTTTTATGCTGATTAACTGTAAAGTTAAAGGCAAAATAAAGAATTGAATTGAATTGACTTGTGTTTCGAGGATGAGCTATAAACATGTACATTACGTACCTAGGGGAAACTCATATCTACCTTTGGATAAAATACGTCTCAACGAATTTCAGGCTTTGGTATGTACCTACTGTATGATACCCAGAGAACAAAGCGTACCTGCATGGCCAATCTCTTCAGGCGAGCATTTCTTAGGACGGACTCGATGTCTCCAACAGCCAAACCAATCTGTAAAACAATGGTACTTGCTAAAATAAACGTTGTCTCTTCTCACGTATACGTTTTATCGAAAACAATAATTTCACCCCACTGGCCTACTTCGGACGGTGTCTAGAGGACCTATAGCAATGCTTGAATTCGCGCGAAGTCGCGAAAGCAAGGCTAGAGTGATATCACGAACGTGCTATAGGACGGCCCACGAAGCACTAAAGCTTGTCTAGCAACAACTAGACAGGCGCAAAAACACTTCCGGGCTAAACTAGCGTAACAGCTCGAAGTAGGCCATTGTCCTCAACCATCTGCACCCATAGTTTATTTGCAAGGTGAGGGCGGTGGACGTACCAGGAGGTTCATGAGCAGGATGGGCATTAGGAGGACGAAAACCGCCAGGAGAAACAGAGTCAGAGGACCGAAGTGTAGAGTCTTGCCCAAATCGTCCGTGAACGGTCTGTTGAATGAGTCCATGTAGTCCATCTCTAGCATCATCGTCACCGTCCTCAGGAGCGATAACCCGGCTGTAGAGTAGGCGTGGCTTGCCTGTAAAAATAAAAATAATCTAATGATATTGGTCCACGAAGACCTTCCTCACTTAGTCTATTATTTTAACATCAGAGTTCACCAAGTAGGTTGTTGCGTCGACCCCCAGTCGCACAATACCAACACATGTTAAAATATGCTTATTATTGTTCCCCTGTTTGGTGCTCAGTATTAAATGGACAAGTCAGGGTATCGTTTCTCGACGCTCTCTCATCCACTAAGCGAACATAGCGCTCTCTTTGCCGATACCTAATACACGGCTAAGAGAGTGCTATGGATATTAGCGGATAAGAGAGCTTCGAGAAACGCTATCAGATCAGTCCTAATAATGTAGAGTAGGCCTTACCTATGTTCTACCTGAGGCAGGATATTCCATTGAGCTAGCACCAGAGGATGATGGGCGTACACGTAGGCGGGGCCCACATGTACCGGTAATGCATGATATGAGTGAAACAATTTACACGCAAATCATGCAATGTTTAAAGTTAGTGAAATAATCTTTAAAATGGCAAGCTATAAACATATAATCAACACATTCATAATGAATAGGGGCTATATTGTGGAATTATTGTTCTCTATATCTCTCTATATAACGAACACGCCATATGGCTTGGGTTGAGGCTTGCATGACGTCACATATGAGACTAATTGCTCCCACTCTATGCTTCCATCATATTTAGTGACAGCCATGATTCACAGAATGCCTAGAAAATCACAAATTATCCCCGACACCAGCTCGCTTTAAACGTTCGCGGTGCAGATCTCGGCAATGAAGAACTATAATTATCAGCTGACATGCTTTCGTGATTGATTACACAAGCTGATGCCCGCATTGGTTACTTTATCATTGGTGAAGATATTCCACTTGATGGTAAAATCCATTCCCGCTTTCCAATTTCTATTTATTCTGAAATACATGTGGTCCTAGATACCAGGGACTTCGAAGTGCCAATGTTAGTCGATGGCATATGATAGCAGTATGTGATAATCCCAACATGAGATGTAGCAAAGGCTATTGTTGAACATGCCTTAATACTATGGTCTCAAATGTTATGACATTTTGATAGCATGTGAGATATTCTCTGTATACATATTATAATTACATTGCCGTTGGTTCACGGTTTGTACAGTTTGTCAACATTCGGCACAACGAGGTTCTTAACATAATTGTCATATAATTGATAATGAAGCAACATGTTGACGAAGATCTCTTCTCACGAATATGTCTTGCACAACTACTTTTACATACTAGTATTTGGAAATGTGACCAATAGCGATTTCACTTCATGAGAATATAAAATATTATCGAAATAGATTCGAAGGATCTTAACTATATTAAACATACTTTACTGCTAATGTTATCAAGTATATCTGTGAATAATTTCGCTTAGGTACTGCAGTACAATTGAGTCCGTTGGCATTTATAGAATTACAATAACTCATATCACTTCATGTTTATGGCAATAGTGTACATTCTTGCTACACAACGTCGGTTGGCCTTTATAGAAACCAATGCAAATCCCTTCATATTCATGGCAAATGTGTACATTCTTGCTACACAGGGTCGGTTGGCCTTTATAGAAACCAATGCAAATCCCTTCATATTCATGGCAACTGTGTAAGTATTTTCATGACCACAATGCTGTGGATTGTTATAGGATTATCAGACAGACCCTAATACCTCCCCCTACTATATATACTGCTATATATGTATCTGAGGCACAATCGATGCACTTTCACAGATTTATATACGCACCTGTACTCAGTAAACTCTTATTATCGTGGTTCCGGCTTTGAAAGTAGTGCATTAATTCATTACTCAGGACTTTAACGCAGACTTGTCTACCGCGAAGGTTTTTCAGTCTATTATTTATATAGAATTCTTTGTTGTTTTCACAAATTAAGCTCTTGCTACCCAGGTAGTTCATCTCCAGCGTGTACACGGTGCGTTCCGGTTACAATATATCGACCCCGCTTTGAAAGGAGTGCATTAACTCGTGGTCTGAAGACGACAATACCCCGAACGATTCTTCGGGACATTTACTTTTCGCTAATCACAGTGAAACATTAATTATTGCGTTGCGGACGCGTTGATAGAGATATATACAGGTTATCACTACGACTTTCTATTCAGAACGGATTAGTCCAGGTAAATTCGGCATCTCTGATAACATAAACACTGTAAATATACGGACTAATTAACAAGGGAAAGGGTTTTGATGGACTGCCGAAACATACTGAATTACATGGATACTCGCTCAAATAAGTGGGTCGGAGTAACATCGGCATTTAATCTCGTAATTTAAAAGCACCCAAATTAGAATATCATTCATAATTAAATATATATAAACATGATCATGACCAGTGCAAATATATTATTCGAGGATAGTACCTTTTCATTAGTGTTCCATATAAACAAATTCTAGAAAATATGCGAATCTATCAAAAACATACCAGGTGAATTCTAAGTCTATTGCAACAACAAACTGTACGTACATACCAATGAAATTCAACATATCCAATATATACATTCTAGGAGAATAACATGTTTATTATAGCTGATGGACACCAACTTGGCACCAATGGTATTCACTTATCAGTTGTTCAATACCAACGGAAGTGAAAGAATCATTGCCCACATAGACGTGGCTCGTAGGTTCCATGAGTAGCGTTACCATACCATCCCTGTGTCGGGCTTTACCTGGATTGTGCATTCATTGTATGAGGTGCTAGAGACATCAATGTCCAAATAGTTGTCTTCATACAGATATTAATATGTCGAAGACCAGACAGTGGGATATCCTGTGCGCTGAATCTCTAAGGTAAACGACGCATCATTGTATTATATGACAACGGTTGGAGTTAAATTTGCATATGAATTATGACGTTTTGTATAGAAGTACACAGACCATTGTGCATGTTCAGTTGGCAATGATCTGGGTATCTTTTCTAGAAGCTCTCACATCCACTATGAGACCGTAGCACTCTCGTAAGTGCACGATCCCAGAGTATTAGAGATGGCTACGAGAGTCCTTATGGTGTTGTAGTAGATATGAAAGCTTCGAGAAACGATTCCCTGCGCTTGGAGGATAAGGAGGGCCTGGACCTAGTGCTATCGGATACGCTCGTGAGTTGCACGTGCGGAGTGTAGTACATCGTGCAGTCCGTGCGTGCAGCTGCCTCACCTCATCTCTGAGCAGCACGAAGAAGGCGAGACCGAAGGCGATGATGAGGATGGAGAAAACAGCGATGACCTGGAGCAGAGTCTTCAGGATCTCCAGAAACATCACCACGTAGATGCCGAAGAAATCAAACCTGAGAAAAGACATGTCCAATGAGAATAGTGGATCAACCAGGGTATCGTTTCACGAAGTTCTAAAGACTCTCGTAGCCATATTTAATACATGGGGATCGTGCACTTACGATGAGCGCTATGGTCTCATAGTGGATACGAGAGCTTCGAGAAACGATACCCAGCCATAACGTGTATCATACGCGTGTTGTTTTAGCAGTGGCTGATGATTTTATTATATTCTATATTGGATTTGATAATTATAATTTGACACATGGATGTTTGTACTCGATGGACATTACTCCTATTAACGTTGTCTGATCATGACAGTGTGATTTCAGAAGACAGGGTAAAAGTCCTGCTGGAGAGCTATTCCAAATCCGAGGTTAATATCGGTTGTGCCATTTCTTATAACGAAGATGGAAGATCGGTGCGGTATTTCAGTTACGAATTCTTGACAGATTTCAGTACAGAATGTTTCTTCCTTTCTTATTGCATTCCAAGTATTATGGAACGATTTTCTCTCATGTGTATAATTAGTTGTAATCTTTAGCCACATCCATTCTGCTATGCATGGTAAACATTTGCATATCCTTGGCAACGGATAGTTATACCTCTGCAAAAAGACAAGGCACGTAAACCACGACAGGAACACCGCCACAGCGCCTGCCTCCCATTGCCAGTGTAAGGAGTAGTGAAACAGGAATGGAGACACGAACATAAGAGACGAGATGTACAGACTCCACTCTAGGGCGTTCTGCTTGTCTGTGAAATAACGCCATTTCTGAAAACGGAAGGTAGTTAATTAAAAACAAGCAATTTATTCATTTATTACTTAATTACATGATTCAGTCATTCATGTATAATTAATGAATGAATGAATGAATTTATTAATGAATGAATGAATTAATTAATTAATGTATTTATTAATTATTATTTATTAATTGATTAATTTATGCATTCTTGTATTTATTTATAACTTATATAATACTATTTTTTTATATCTGTACCGGTCAATCATTATGGATTTGATCCATTAGAGATTGCGACCCACCTGTGTTATCATCTGAACAATCTCCTTTAGCATATTCACCACAGAGTAGCCTGCTATCAACCACAGCACGATCACATACACAGGTTTGAACTGAAACAAGGAGACGTATTCGCATATTAAAGCGACACCGTCACAACAAAATAATGTTCAAGATTAACAATGTCCATTACTTCTATACATTGGTCCAGACACGTAAGCTTCTGCTTTTACCTCTCAATAATAATATAAAAATATAATAATAAATATCAAAATTATTTTGGACTGTCTGCACACACATGACAACTGTAAAGCTGAATAGGTCAAGGTCATTCTATAATATCATGAAATTGCCATGAAAACACATTCTGGTATAATTCCATATCCTAAATTTAACATGGTGCATGAGCAAGTATTATCTTCACACGTACCGGGTATGCCCTTTATACCGAGATTTATCGAATACATATACTAAGTAATGGAATTCTGATCTTAGCCAGCTGTGTGTTATTCAACTAAATGTCACTGCCCATTATCGATACTCAATCAACTGGGAAATATTAAAATAAGAAAAGCTCTTAGAAGGAATATGTTACTATCCACTCTCTGGCCGTATTAGTTGATGATCTCCAGACAGTTATGATCAGATCACAGGCGACTGTTTGATATAACTTGACCACAGGGCAACTGTCGTAATATGATCATAACAAAACAATTATGGCAACCGAAATAGCAAAATCATACGCCAACCTTCATTGCATGACCATAGGACAAATGTCAGAATTTGATTATGTACAGGGAAACTTTCATAACGATCACAAGCCCGTTGCGATGTCCTATCAGCACAGGGTCTTGACCTGATCACAGGCAACTGTCATAGCATGATAATAAGGCAACTGTCATAATCTGATCATAAGGAAACTGTCATAACTTGATCGTAAGGCAATTGCCATAACCTGATCATAAGACAACTGTCATAACCTGATCATAAGGCAACTGTCATAACCTGATCATAAGGAAACTGTCATAACCTGATTATAAAGCAACTGTCATAACCTGATAATAAAGAAAATATCATAACCTGATCATAAGGCAACTCTCATAGCAATTACAAGTCGTATCCTCATTACAAGGGAAACCAAAATGTCACTACCTGATGATAGGGGCAACTATTATAACCGGACCACATGGCAACTGTCATAATCTGAACACAAGCCGTCATATAACCTGTCATCACAGTGCAGATGCTATAACCACAGGGCTAAAGGTTGACTGCCGTGTGCGTATTTACATGGTACCCATAAGCAAGCGTGTAGTCTCCTTCCAACATCGTGGAATTCTCCACGGTGCCTTGGTCGCCGTGGAACAGAGAGTTGTGGTTGACGATGAAGGTGGTCATCAGTGCCAAGTATGTCAAGTAGACGCCGAGATACGCCGTGTAGAGCCACTTCCCGTAGTCGTTCCTATTACACAAAACACACTAGATACAATAGATATAAGAGAGCAAATAGATAGACAAGTAAAAGTAGATTGTGTTTATGCACTGACCGTTCTAACGGCTAAGATGTCAAACAGAAGGGTAGAAAAATACTAACCATTTCGTTTGAAGGAAGTTGACGCACACACAGTGAGACAGACATTCTACACGGCCTGTTTTGACCATCGCCTAAAATGAATATGATAATGATAAATGACTGCATTGTCAAAGCAGTTGTCTACTGGGTAATTTAATTATAATGAACTACATCGAGAGATGTGCGATATTCGGAAATGAATTGCTTCTAAAATAAGCATGAGTACAATTCAGCTTTAACAGTATTATTTTAGTTCTTTATCATGTCGTTATGTTACTATAACTGTTATTATTATTATTAGTTTAACACATTTATCATGTAGATGACGTCATTTTAAGTATACAGCTATCACAAAGTAGTTAATACATACATTTAACTGAGGCATCGGTTGAAATTCATCTCCTCTCTTCGCTTTCTCCAACAAGTATTCTGGACTGGATCTGAGATACTTGAAATTGTATTCGATCTTAAATATAAAATATATTAACATTACACATATATTTATTACAAATATTATTAATATAAGCAGCTAGTATGTAAGAAAGGGGTTAACAGGTGTTTATCCAATTTCTTTAGTGAGATTTTGCTTGTCCAATTTTGATTAAATATTTAATATTTACCTGGACTTTCATGTACGAACAGGCTAACAACGGTATAGTCTGTGGCTAAGCCTGGAATTCTGGGTATCGTTTCACGAAGCTCTCTTATCCACTAAGAGACCATAGCGCTCTCTTTGCCGATAGCTAATACACTGTTGAGAGAGTGGTATGGTCTCTTAGTGGATAAGAGAGCTTCGATAAAAGATACCCAGAGCGTTACGCATTTTCGTACAGGATAGCACCGCAATATAGATCTACATGTACTCACATAATACTCTTTGCTTTTCTTATCGTGGCTAGAAGGTGTCTGGCATCTTTCTAGTACAGCCTGAATAATAATAAAACATGCAAATATTTAATTCTTAAATATGTATTTAGTCTGAAGAATATATAATTGTTTTATAATGTTAACTGAATTGGATAGCAAAAAAAACCCAGAATATCCACCCTATGTTCAAAATGAAAATGAGAACAAAAAACTATACCTTCTGCTTTATTGGTCGTTGTACTCACCATGACGACTTCCGGTAACTGTTTGACAAGACCTATCATAGGACAACAATACAACGTCGAGCACAAGTCCATTGCGTCCTCCCATCTGGAAATGGAAATAGGAAAGTTTATGTAATATATCCACTTCCAAAAGTTATCAAAAACAAATAGCAACAATTCACCAAAACAACAAAAACAGTAACAACAGAAAAAGAAACTCACTCATTCGTAATTTCCTTATAAAATTGCATATGTAATATATCCACTTCCAAAAGTTATCAAAAACAAATAGCAACAATTGTCAATTCACCAATACAACAAAAACAGTAAAAACAGAAAAAGAAACTCACTCATTCGTAATTTCCTTATAACATAGCATTACTAGATAAATGTCTATGTCATAAAGTAGACTACTCTAAAATACTGGTTGTGTGATAGTCAATGTTGACCTTAGAATCTGAAGAACATTCAGCAAAAACAAATGTTTGTGTCTGAACTAGGACATCTACTGATGCTCAAAGCTAAACCTGGACAGCATGTATTTTGCTGTTGGGATGATGTCAACATTTCTCTTCGCTTTAGGACATCCAGAAGCATCAACTCACCTATCATGTCCTACAATCCCCATGGCGACATCTGACTTGCCCTGCTCTATGGCGTGGTCAAAGAACGTCTTCTCTTCATTGTTCTTAGAGAACTTTGCTCCCATGGTCATCAGAAGGGTCACTGCGTTGGTCTGACCATTCAGCGCCGCCACGTGGAGGGCTGTGTCCTGGAGTTAACGAGCAATTAACATAGGGTGTCGTTGTTTAAACAGTATTGAGTTCCAATGCCAATCAAAGTATAAAGTGTCTCCTTTTAAAGCGACTCTAATAATTTAATTTGGGAAATTTAAAGAGAAAAACAAATCAGGTTAAATTTGTTTTCTTTCTACTTAGACATTCTTTCTACTCTAATAATTTAATTTGGGATATTTAAAGAGAAAAACAAATCAGGTTAAATTTGTTTTCTTTCTAATTAGACATTGTTTTGCATGTATTGCTACCAATACTGCCTACCCCATTCATGTTAGCAACATCCAGGAGGTTCGTGTGGACACCCAAGAGTAGTCTCATACAGCGAGAGTAGCCGTTACTGGCCGCCAGGTGGAGCGCTGTGTTACTGTCGTTATCTCTGAGGAGGTAAATTGTCATTATAAATGCTACTATAGTATGTCTCCTTCAGATAAAGCATCATTGAGGCAATAGTAGATCCCTATTACAAATATTAACATAAAACTAAAATTATATTTTTGATTGATTACCAGTAAATGGTCACTGTGCTACTGGCTATCGTTTCTCTAAGATCGTATATGTACTATATACTAGTATATATGTACATGTATATATCTATTACAAGACCATAAGGACTCTCGTAGAGATATCTAATACGGGTATCGTGAACACTTTTACGCTATGGTCTCATATTGGATATGGTATTGTTAACAGTAACTGTACATGGTAATCATAGTGATCCGAAGTTAGTTATAATACCTTCCAGCAACGGCACCATTCTCTAGAAGCAGGGTGACGACCTTGGAGTGACCGTTCATCGCTGCCAGGTGAAGCGCCATGCGTCCATTTCCGTCCGTCTCATTGATGATGTTCGGACCCTGCTCGCTCTCCAGAAGTCTCTTACACGTGTTAAACCGTCCAAATCTGGAACACAACATATAACTTAGTTTGTCGTTCAATTGGGCAGTTTCTTTAAGAATTACAGCAATACTGAACACAAATACCAACTAGAAGGTCAGGTTTATCTGAGTCTGGTAATTAAGACAATACTACATGTGCCATGAGTAATTGACCTGGCAGCAAAGTGGAATGGTGACTGGTTCTTGTTGTTCTTGGGACTGATGTTGGCGCCCATCCTGATGAGGTCATCAATGGCCAGGAGGTGTCCTTCTTTAGAGGCGTAGTGAAGTGGCGTACATCCGAAGTCATCCTTCTCGTTGAGGTAGTGCTGGACGCCCTGGAACATGGAACAAGTTTGAACTATTATTGGAACCCCTTATATATATATACAGTAGACGATCTGCTATATAACTAGGAGAAACCAATGATAAATCGTAAGGCTTTTATTAATGGAATGTACAGTTGTGACTGATTTAGCTATGTATCTGTCATTGACATTGTATTTCTATTCCAAAACAAGGAGTACATGTCATAGGTCTGAAGAAGGACAAGTATATAAGTTCAGAGAGTTTGGTGTTTGTCCCAAACAATCTCTATTTTATTTGTATTGGCTATGGTCGACCTTAGTTCTAAAATAATATTTTCTGCTTGAACTAACAGTTACTGTGAACATACTTATATAATAAATAAAATAAAAATAAAAATAATGATAATAATAATACAATAATAATAATAATATGAAGAAAATGAAGAATAATATGAAGAATATGAATACTAATAATATGAATAATAATATATTTATATTTATATAGCGCCAGCTAGGATATATACTGTCTAACATGTATACTGTTTTAACAAGGAGTAGGTGAAGACTTCCTAACCTGTAAAATATTGTAACCAAATTGATTAAATTTCCCACCAAACTTGATGGCGAGATGTAGGAAGTTCCTGTTGTTATTGTCTTTGGCTTTGATGTCCGCCTTGTTGTCAAGGAGACAGATTACGGTGCCCCAGCCTCCCTTTGACGCAGCCAATAGGAGAGGAGTTCTGTCCTTGGTATCTCTGGCATTGACATCCGCTCCCTGGAATTTTAAAACATAAATTTATGATCGGAGAACTCACGATACCTAGAAGTTTTCCCCTACTAGTCGCAAAAGCGCTGTACATATGGATGCACTATGTGAGACACAAGTAAGTCAATGTTGTGGGTTTTCTTCCACTTTAATGACATGACGAGGCCGTGTTTCTATTTTAGTTGAATTCCCTGAAAATATAAGCATGTCCACCTAATGACATGAAACTCAAGGTGAGATATATTCCCCGGAAGCGGACCCGTACTTGCGGTCTCTTCACCAGGCCCCATATTCTCGAAACTTCGTAAGTCCTAAGAAGTTCGTAAGTACAAAGAGTTTGCCTGGTTTGCTAATTTTTAAAAAGATCTTTTCCCACTAAGAAGTTCTTAGCTAAGAAACTTCGAGATATTGGCCCAGATCCGGACCCAATTCCCGTCAATTAGTATATAATTAATAGTAATCGTCACGTATGGGTCAAAGGTTCCTGCTGTGACGTAAAACAATAATTAACTCATTCACTCACGGCAATATGATCAGGTCATGCGACCCAAACTATGAATAAAATAGTCCCCTAAACCTAACCCGAACCCTAACCACGTGCGCCAATCAGATTACCGGGAATTGGGTCCGGGTCCGGGGAATTGACCGGAAGTCCCGGATACATGTTCAGATAGCCATTACGTTGGCTGTTCGTAGATCCCGGAAGTTTTTTAAAAAAATATTGCTATTTTTCTTTCTTAAATCCGAGTCCAGTGCAGGGTCCGTGTCCGGGTAATACACCCCTCCCACTCATCACAATCCTGTACTACAGACTACATTTAGGGGCTGCTCCTTTCTAGGATCAACACCGCAGTGTAACTGCGCATGCGTCGGACAGAAAGTACAAACGGAACAACTAGAAAGGAGCAGCCCCCCTGTCCAGAATGTGCGTCCAACACTGTCAATGGAACACCACCCTAATTTCTTACTTTTTCAACCAGAAACTGTACGACGGCAGCGTGGTTAAAAATGGCGGCTCTGTGTAAAGGAGTCATGCCCATGATGTCAGTTATCAACAAGGCTGCCACGAAGTTATCCGGCTGCAGTTCGTACATAAGTGTGATCATCTCTATGTTACCCTGTGCGGCTGCGTAATGCACCGGCGTGGACTTGTCTTCCTGTCAATAACAACACAAAATAATTTAAAAAAAATTAAGATGTTTCGATAAATACGTACAAATCAGTTATTCGTTAACGATCAACATCACCAGAAGATATGTCTGAAATTAAATTAAGATTGATCATGATGTATCTGAAAATTACATTAAAATGTTTTGAGAAAGCAAGCTAGTTATATTATAATTCTAATGCATTTAAATTCAAAATAAATATTCGTTGGCTTTCGTTACAGAACAGTTTTTAAAAGAAATAAGAAAACGAACAAATATATATGTTGTTTTTTTTAAGAAACACATGTTGTTGAATGCGTTACCTGTTGTGCGTGTACAGGCCCGCCGGCTTTGAGACAGACCTCCACAACCTGAAATAAAGTAAAACAATATAAAAACCTTGCCATTACCATCAGACAAGATGAACATCATTTGGCAGTATAAACAATTGTTTAAATTGCCAAAATCGTAACTGCCTAATTAGCGGTAAACAGCTGTATCTGCTGATCACTTGTAATTAATCTATGTCAGTCTGTCAGAATACAAATATACCTTCAGTATCTACTGCAGAAATAGCTGACACCAGCTGATGGCTGATTACATCTGCGACGCTTCACGCAAGTGCATGCCTATAAATATACTAATTGTCTATAGAATTATATAGACTCTGCCTACGGTAACACTTGACAGACAATATACTGTAGTACACTTCCTCCAAATCTATTAACTTCACAATGCACAACCTCCCATGCTCGCGGATAAATGTATAAATAAAGCACACAGTCAACGTGGACATTCAATTGGCTCTACGATGTTATTGAAAGAAAACGTGTAACACTTATAGATGCAATGGAAATACGTCTTCGTGCCAAGTATAACGGTTAAATACAATCTGTTCATGCCTAATATACAACATTGCAAGTTTAGGGATAACATAGCTAGTTACATACATAAGTTGTATACTTCCCAGGGACTTGAGAAGCAAATTGAGCGCACATTAATCAAATGATCGGGGTATTAATTATAACATGCAGCTATAGCACTTATGATCATGCTTTCGTATTTGGATGTGGCGGTTTATAAGTATATTGTTGTTGTTATTAGATATGTGGTAGTTGTTATTGTTGCTATTATTAGTATTATTATTATTATCAGTAATACTAATACTAATATTAATAGACTAGTGGTAGTAACAATACTATTAGTAGTATTAGTCACAGTAGTAGTAGTAGTAGTAGTAGTATAAGTAGTAGTAGTAGTAATAGTCGTAGTAGTAGTATACTTATAAATAGTAGTAGTAGTAGTATAAGTAGTAGTAGTAGTAGTAATACTAGTAGTAGTAGTAGTAGTAGTAGTAGTAGTAGTATAAGTAATAGTAGTAGTAGTAGTAGTAG
>JAVCKZ010067543.1:0-14348 GCA_034780755.1 Lepetodrilus elevatus
AAATGTAATACATCAATTGACAAGATAAATAGCGGAACGTTCCCCTATTTAATATAAAATATTATTTGTTTTATAACGATCGAGTGCTGGGAGATAAGTACATCAGTAAATAACAACTTTTGGATGGATAAATCAAGCGTAATTCGTTTGTCTAATTATACATGTTTATCAACTGTGATATTATGCCTTTAAGTTACAAATATATAAAGCAACTCGTGGTATGAAATGTATTCTTTCCCGAAATAGTATTGCTATTATTAATGGGAACATTACAGAACCTGATGTTCTGAAGTAAGGTTTCTCGTGGTATTAAATGCATTCTTTAACAGGAGTCTAGATATTGGCGATGAACCACACACACTGGGTAAGACAAATAAATAAGGAATGAAGAGTTTACGTTCCTGCTCTGCATGACTCCGTCTACAGCCTCGGGGAATCCTAATCAAGTTCCTGAACCCATTAACTCTTTTCCAATCAGATTCCATGAAATCCCTCTCACAGCGTATTAATAGCTCTAGCAAAATGTTAAAATGAACAATACTAGGAAATTGATACACCCACACAAATAAGACAAAGACACGCACCCGGAACATCCTTCTAATACGTCGCATTGACATGGCAATAGCATTTCTCGTAGATATATGAAATAATCTTCCAAACATCTGTTGTGGAATGGCCCTCGGATGGATATCGATTGCGATCAAGGATACGTTTTAATTTACGGAAAGGGAAATCTAGGGGTGATAGACTAAATGACATGGAATTAGCATTTACTGCGGGTTCAGCTAAGCGTTAGTGTGATTAACTGGGCGGCGGATTAATAACATAGAGCGGGTGAACAGGGGTCGTAGTTTTAACGTCTCCGGTGCAACATGACCTGAATATACAAACATAAGCAATAGGAACGGTTTAATCAGTGTAATACTATCCTTATCGCTTCTCATCCGATTCTTAAGTGCTTCATAAAAATATCAAATCTTTCTTCGGTGCATTTGAAATTTGAAGCTTATGATCAATAATATTGACATTAACGTTGAAAATATAACTGAGGTACATGCATATGCGCCCTAGTGTTGTTATGTATCTGTAACCTTCTACATAAGATACATCCTCGAAAACGCAGGCCAATATGCGATGGTTAACACACGACCGGATACATACAGGTTTAAGAGGAGCAACGTGCTCACACCAATGTTACGAACATTTACTATCAATGCTACCGCATGAGCGACAGAAACAATTTCAATATCAGGGCATTAATTCTCTTCAAAAGGCTAAGCGATTTATCCTTCTTTTAAGCTCTCTTTGTTAGAAGGCAATCTCTTCTAATGCGATGGTTTTTGCTTCTGTACAACAAGGGCTATCTTCCATGGCATTAACCTGAACGTGCCTTGAGAGTAGAACATAATAACCTGATATAAAGGAATACTTAATGTCCTAGTGATAGTCTTTTGAGACTTTAGACACACTTGAAGTATTTAGCTGATTTATTCTCGTGCCTTTAAAATACAATAATACAAAATATAAATTAATATGTTGAGATGGGTGAAGCGTACCTGAACATTTCATAACCACACATGTTAGGTGTCCTGTTAGGGGTCCGTGCCAGGACACACTAGCGTGGATCCTCAAACATAAACCAAGACACCAGGGTCCGTATGCACACACGTAGTTTAGTTAATCCGTGGTATAAGGGTTAGGTCTTGTGCATACCGCCAGTACTATAACTCATCGCTTTTAAAACGTAGTTTAGCCTAAACTGTGGTTGAACTACGTTTGTGCATACTGACCCCGAGGTTCCAGTATCCTGTCTGAACCTGACAGGACCCTGGAACAGGATACATAGCTATTATTGCTGTGTGATAGTCGGATGTCACTAGCAATCACCTCGAAGACACGGACATCAGATGCATTTAGAATTATTTTATCAATTTAGAAACTTAGATCAGAATCAATACTTTACACGTCGACATTATGTAACATGAATGCTGGAATAGACTACCTCTCAGCCTGCACTATGTTAAACACATATCAGGTTGAGCTTCACAATCAATGGTTATATGATAGATTAATGGATGATGTCACCTTTGTAGTCACATGAGTACAATAACCGTATGAATAATAAGCAAGTGCTGACCGGGAACATACACATGTCATGTATTAATATATACAAACTGCAGTCGGGAGTGTCTTCTAAAAGGTTCCGCCGGGACATGACACAGACTGAGGTAGTGTGTCCATTGGCATTGTGGTGAGGTGGGCTGAATAATGAATAGCAGTTTTCACTTTCAAAGCGTTTACTACACATGTCATTTGATAATCGTGATGAACGTGATGTGTGGTTCACTATCACTAGGCTATATATGTATGCACTACGAATTGCCCTAAGTTAGCGCTATTGTATAGTATGCGCTAGTTTATTTTAATTATGCGCTAGATTCGCTTAATTTTATTTTATAAGTTTGCGGTAGTATATAACCTGAAGACAGTCATATGTGGCACGTTTATTTGTCCTCTCTCAAAATTCTCAAAGACTATTTACATTGCCTTCTCGTTAACAATAGATACATGATGTTTTCTCTGAGGCCATCGCATATTATCTTTGGCTGCCAGCGCTAGAAGTAAATGCCTGTATGTCTTGTTATAGTGATGACCTGCGAGTCGGCTCATCAATTACACTGGCCCTGCTGATCTATCCTGTCTCCTCGATGTCATTCCTGCTCTCCAGTAAGTGAGTCGGGCAGACAATGGTGTAATCCACACGCTTATATAGATAACTGTCCTAGGGTCTCCTGTTACGAAACGCAGGAACTCTTAAGGTAGCCTGAACTCCAAGCTCCAATGTTACGAAACGCCGGAATTCTTATGGTAGCCTGAACTCCAAGATCAAATGTTACGAAACGCCGGAACTCTTAAGGTAGCCTGAACTCCAAGCTCCACTGTTACGAAACGCCGGAACTCTTATGGTAGCCTGAACTCCAAGATCAAATGTTACGAAACGCCGGAACTCTTAAGGTAGCCTGAACTCCAAGCTTAGCAATGGTGTAGTCTACTCTAAGGTTTGAGTCACTGTTACCTTGGAGCTACGCAGTTTCGTACAATACGGCCGTGGTTTGGAGTCGACGTAGAGGCGTTGCTTGTTGCGGCGGCTCCCGTGGTTGTTGTTCTGGTGGTAGTGTTGATGCTTGAACTGGTGGTAGTGATGATGCTTGAACTGGTGGTAGTGATGATGCTTGAACTCTATGGATAAGGTTCAAGGTACTGTTGCCTTGGAGCTACGCTGTTTCGTGATTTTGAGTCATCGTAGAGCCCGGTGCTTGTTCCGGTCGTGTTTTGGTGGTGGTAGTGTAGACTGGGAAAACCCTAAGGATGTAGTCAACGGCTGAGGTTTGAGTTAGCGTTACCTCGGTTACGCCGTTTCGTACAGGCGAACCCTGGCTTGGGGTGGTCAGAGAGCTTTCGTACAGGCGAACCCTGGCTTGGGGTGGTCAGAGAGCTGCTGTAGATGACTGTGGATCACCTCTCTGCTGTAATACCTCGAGGAAACTTGTCTCATTGCTGTCTCATGGCTGTCTCATTGCTGTCTCATTGCTGTCTCATTGCTGTCTCATTGCTGTCCGCTGCCTTTGATTAGTTCCGCGAATTTGACTCCGTTAGTCTGTTATTGCGATTCCGTCAATAGAGAGCGTGGTCCTTATTCAATGGTTCGACGGATTGATTTGTCTGGCGATAGTACGTGTAGGTACTTACAGGAGTTTCACACGTACGTGATCGTTACATATATTGCACAGGTATTGTCTTCCTAACACTACGAACATAAATAATATCGATACATATGTATACATGATATGGTGGTGTCAAGTAGATGGCAAAACATGGGTGTGAGAGAATTGTTATCTGAGATGGAAGTGTGTTTGCCTGACGTCATTACTACGCTATGTTTGCCTGACGTCATTAATACGCTATGTTTGCCTGACATTACTACGCTATGTTTGCCTGACATTACTATGCTATGTCCTGGTTAGATCTGCTATTGATATATATATCCTGATTAGATTTGTATTTATCAATACTAAGGACGGTGCACTATGTAATGGTGGATGGCGCGCTCTACAAATGCAAGGCATATTATTATTATTATCTTAATTATTAGCATCGTCTAAAACATTGTTTTAATAATGACTCCGTAGTACTAAACGTGCAGTACATACTTTAGGTACAATGGTAACATTTCAATCACGATGTCTAACTATAATTTATTGATTAGTCGAGTCATAAACATTTATCAACCGGTATTTTTATGGTCGGAAAATATTGTTATGTTACTGAGTATGGTATGCTATTGTATCGATTATGATATGCAACTCATTTTAGAGCATATCGAGCATATATTTATCTCAATCATTCTTTCCAAATATTTTCAGTTGCACACAGTGTTGAAGGTTATGTATACACTTCATATTCCAATCAATGATACTAACTCCATTAAATCTAACATGCGATTTTTATACTATAGTATGGACGTATTTCGATTTTCTATGTCAGAGTTGACATGTAAATTGTTGGCAGCAGACAAGCTGCGTGCACCTGACCAATGTCTATGGCTGGTGAACAGTATCCCGGCGTAATACGCTCAGGTAGATAAGCACTTGTGCCTAGTTCCGGGGTAAATCCAAGCAATCGTTGGCGTCTAGACGGAACGGATAAATGTACGTCTTCCTTGTTACAAACAAGGTACTTACCATGTAGTTAGAGTATCAAAGTGTATATTGATGCCAAGTTTAATCATCTATCTCTATGCAACCGACTATGATTCCAGATCGTAATCGATATAAACGTAGTCTTGATATCAAATTATTAGTTATAACAGAATATAGAACATGACAGTTTTGTTCTACGTCTGAATTGCATTACAATTCAAACTATGCATATTAGTATTATTGTAATACCACCCACACGCTATACCGGTATATGTCGCTGTATGATTGAATCTATATTTAACTTATAAGTCATACTCGACATTTAGTCACGAAAATGTCTTTCCGAAGCCATGAACAAACTTCTACTTAATATAGACATGTTTCAAGAACACGCGTCATCAACGTGAATTACTTTCCTGACAACTGCCTTCAGTGACGTGCATTCTAGTAGATCTAAGACCACGGGCGGAGTCGCGGACACTACTTTCCTGTCAACTGTTGCTCTTTCTTTAACGTGTAGGTTGATTAAGTAGTCTTGAGAACATCTTGTTATTTTTAAGGTACACGTACTTCATCAACTCTAATGATGTATGTGTCTTTGAATGGTGCGCATTGGAACAGCAAACGCAATGGAACCGTATATAGATCTGTACGTGTATGTTAACATCAAAACCTACAGAGACTTCAGCAGCAACGACAGCGATATCAATTACTGGTAATTCCGCCATTCTAATTAGGTAATTAGCATCAATCATTGCACGGTGTAATGGATCCTCTGATTGCAGGCTCTGATAATCAGCCTGAGATTGTACGTGAATTAACGAATAGGACTAATAAGGAATGTCGTGCTCATCTTGATGCACGTAGGGTATACCATTGATCATGCTCAAGCCCATCAACCTGATGCTAAGAGTGTGTACTTCTATACATTAGTTAGGGTTCATCTTTCAACTATAGCAGCAAGGTAGATGTATAGGTGCACACTAAATGATTTATTTCTTATAGTTTTCTCTCTTTAAAATTGGTCATTTTATTATTTAATTATATATTATTAATATAACGTCCATGCATTCAATGTTTCGGCCCTAGGGCATTCATCAGGATTGTCCGTATTAGCATCACATTGTTCTTGCTGACATGTCTGCCATGTCATAGATGACGTATATATCTACTAGTATATAGATCTATATTTAGTATTAAGATGTTAAGAAGTGTATCGTCATCCAATACTTATTCCTATTGCTGCTATCATCAATACGTATACCCCAAGACATAGATTACAAATTAAATAAACCAACACTTTAATTACCTCTTTGGATTAGTTGTGATCTGACGTAACCATGGTAACATGAATTTAAATGTCACACTACATAATTTAAAATCGACTTTTAATTAGTCGGTGGCGGTTCGCACCAATTACAGTGTTAAATCCCAATACACTATAATACTGTCCATAGTGATAATTATCCAGCTCCAATAGGCAACTGACTCACCTTTCTCTCATCAAGAACCTCCAGAGACTTGTTAAAGGAGCACGACGACGTTAACGTGTACTTTTCTCGGCACGGCGGCAGTGGCGACATGCACACCCTGGTGGAGATGTTCGTATCGGACTTACACAACGACACCGGAGGCGGTAGCGTCAGCACCAACGGAGCGGAACAGCGTCTGGTATTGAGCCTGGCACTGGCTGCGGCCCTTCGCATGCTCGACCTGTTTTTACGAGCCAGAGTCCCTTTTCGGGTGAGTAATGACATACTCATGATGACTGTTCTGTAGAATATACCGTTTTTCCTGAAATCTATATGTATATCATATCCCCTGCATCAATGGAGCGACACCCTACAGTGTTTATGTCCGGGTCTCGTCACAGTAGTGACATACTCATTATGGATGTAGTTTTGTAGAACGTTGGATTTTCTTTTCACGAATTCTATAGGCATATCATATTCCTAGAAGCTTGAATTGTTCCTCGACTGGCTTTACGTCAAGTATTGACTAGCAGTATAACACAATTCATAACACCAACCGTTCAAAGGCATGAGGGCGGGGGATTGCAATCCATTGATCGAGTCCAAAATTGTTCCAATCTTATTTGCGCATGTATATAAATTGTCCAACTAAGAACGTTAGTACATATTTGCAATCCATTTTTTCATATGCCGCACATTGACAGTTTCTGTTCACTTCTTCCAGTACAAACAGGCCACGCTGATGCATCTTTTCCCGATGTCTGATGACATGGCATGTGTGTCACCATCAGAACGATAACGGAAGAGGTGTTTTCCCCTTGGCACCGAGGAATTAAGTTAGTTCAACTTGTTAGAGACACGAGCTTAAAACCTTTCATTTCTCAGAGATGAAGGAAATATGCTATTCGATCTTGCGCGGCGAACTACACCTTTCTATTGAGTCAAAGTGTTAACATCCTGAAGGAGAACCATGCTGTAGGTGATTGGAACACCGTCATGTCGTCAAATTCAGAATCCAATATTAAATCCATTCCGGTTACCAAAGAAGAACGAACGTCGATCTCTTCTCAACAAACACGTTTGAGTTAACGATCAAACTTTGAAGATTACATAATCCGGAAGTTTCAGAACTTCTTCAATACCCGAGCCAGTGTGCGAGTATTGCCATCAGCATGCTAGGGGTTAATCAAGGCGACAGGCTAGCTACGAATTCCACTTCACCAATTTGGGATATGTTATCTTCCCCGACGGTTTGCGTCGAAATTAGTTTCGATGTTTGTCACGAAGTCAAATTATTATAGGAAGAGTCCATTAAGATGTCACCACGTGCCTCTGACTGTCTTATATTACATGACGTTCTCTAATTAGGCAGTGATGTGCTTGGAGTGTGTATGTGATTGTTATCTGTGTTCTCTGTGTATCGCGACGGCAGGTACCACGAACACATAATATACCTGATCCAATAACTGTACATGTAATTAATACAGCACGGTGATGACGCAGCTAGAAGACCGTCGATCTAATCACACCAACTTTACAGAGTAATTACATCACACGATAGAACTCATCCTGTTGATTTTTATCCGATGAATACAGTAGATTATGGTGAAACAAATCTCACATTGTAGTCGACAGTATATCACACATTGATTTCTGGGATGTACCCACACTGCTCTCCTAGCTGACCCTTATACACAATAGCAGGCTCTTGTACACAATTCTAGTCCAGAGGTCTTCAAAACTAAAACATATTACTGTGACAAGCTATGGCATCTTGGAGTGATCTCAGTAAAGCTGAGATTGTCCGCCAAATATGTCATCAACCCTGGTCGATGAACGGTCTGACAGCACGCCGCGCCAGTTGTGCTATGGTGGTCAATGGCGACACCGAGAATAGGTTAGTCGGAGTGCTCTGATTACCGTATACACTCGCATTATACTCATACTTACTTCCGTGATATGTTTTCATTGGTGTTGAGCAATGCATCTAGATCAAAGAAATATTATAATAACCACAACAATCGATTCATCGATTGCTTTGCACCGGGATTACATTAAAGTATTTATAAAACAACGAGGTAATATGTTGTCCAGGATAAAGTCCTTGGACTTCGATTATACAATACTTACATGCGTTCAGACCTCTTTTCCGCGTCTTCTTTTATGATGTTGAAATATATATTTAGTCTATCAATGGATGTGATTTGTCCACATTACAACATGACGCGCACACTGTACTCTGAAAACGAGTTACAGTACAAGTACGGCAAACCCGTTCAGGAAATCATTACACTGAAACATTACTGCACACTCTTAATTTCTCGCATACTTCACATAAAGTGATGGCCCTTCATTCTGGCCTAGAAACAGATTACACTTTCAGTGTTCTCGTCCTCCAACACAATATACGTTGGAAAAAATCATGTCTGGTGTTTTTAATGCATATGGGTGACGTATTCTCTGAGAATTATAGCATCCCAGTTGCAATTCAATTCTTCCATGGCAAATTTAACAGTTCTGATAATTGACATACTAGTATTATGGTATCCCAAAATGTTCGCAAAGACAATAAACGTTGTCAGGTGGTTTTAGTGCGCATAGGTCGCCAATTCCCTGAGAATAACATTCAATGCACAATTCAACTTACAATGTCATATGTTATAGTGAAAGAAATACGACGAGTCACACAGCAAGACTTATATAATGATAAATATATGTTGGAATTCATCACCTATTTTCTCAGTACGTATATCGCCACTTCCTTAAGCTACAAAATCCAACGCACAATTAAATTCTTCCATTGTAAATTTGCAATTTCAGATATTTCACATAAATTGTCTTGAAACGACCGCGACGATCCCCCAAAATATTCACCTAAAAATGTCAGATATTGCAAGCACACAAGCAATTACCTCCGGGTCGTTTTTTTATCCCAATTATTTACACTTCGGATGATCACGGTGTCAACTATTTAATCTGACATTCACAGCATGCAGAGTATTTGGGGCTATTCTTCCAACCCAGAGAGCCACAGACACACATATTGCATACATTATGTCACCGCCCAACACAGTGGGATCTGCTTTATGAAGAACGTCTTCTGTAATCTGCGTCGTTTATCGCACCACCGACTCTACCCTCCATCAATTCCTTGTCTGCCCACTGACTGCCACCGTAACCTCCCTATCCATACAAACCGACTTACGGTCCTTGCTCGCCACTGATCAAGCAAGTATGATTGCATGCCTGCCAACTGTATTAACCTGAAACTTTAGAACCTTGATGTAACCCCATCAACCACCTGACATCAAACCTGTAGAAGACACCATTAATGCTGCGAGTCGTGACTAAGGTAGCATACATGTCCGTGCTGCATTCATTAGCTATTCAGCACACGTAGTCAGCCTATAATTAACGAGCTTGTGTCTCAAGGAATGAGCATTTTGCTTCCGATTGTAGTTAGTATTTTACTAGCTGCTTTGAACACTTAATGGTATTTGCGACCATGTGTAATGATTCCTTGAAAAGAAGCTTCTGAGTAGTACGACATTAGGTTGCATTGATTTGCTATATATGATGTTACTTTAAGAAAAACACCGAGCGACTAACATCTGAAGAAAGCTTTCTACAAAGGAGCTGGTTGTAATTGACGGCAAACTACTTTGTTACGTTTAATGAAATGCTTGCGCAATGGAGGATGAGTCCTAACAACTCTTGTGGGGTGATAAGGGATTCAACTGGTATTATTTTATGTATTTAATAAGGATTGTCACCATTAGGAACGGGTTAGCATTATCTAAACCGTTTCTGAAAACCTTCAAATTTCGAATTGTAATTGCAACCTTTAACTTTATAAAATGGTATAAAATGTCTGTTGTCTTCAGCATTACCACGGCCCATTACATTTAATGCTGTGATTTGGTTACACATCATACAACTTGCTCTAAATTAGAAATGTATGAGTTGACATTTCTCTAGGAAGTTTAGTTCTTACACTAATATCAACATCTTCTGATGACGGTCGTCGTCATTTTCTTGCTAGACAATCGTCAGACGGTAAGTCGCTGCGTGTGAAATGGGTCTAGATGACCGGTATTTCCTCCAACATAAATGTGCTGGCTTCATGATCATGATTCATAGATGTCTGGGGGTTCTTCACCCATACCAAACGTCTAGCAGATCTGCTGCTACTGGAATTGGTGGTTGTGTGTACTAACTTACCGGAAACCGGCTTTATTGGCAATAATGATTGCGTGTGTTCGTGTGTGCGTAAGAGGGTTTCTGAGATCGACTAAATGAGTTCAGTAAACACAGACCCGAATCACCGAGATTACCTTTTGCTTTACGTTGTATTATGAAAGTCAACAATGCAGCGTTAATTATGCACGGAACGTCCAGACCTCTTCGTCTCAGACAGTGTCATAATGCCATAATTATATTTTCGCTTGATTTATGACTGTAGTCCGCCTTTGTACTTTCTAGTGACATATAAATGATTTCCGTAACTTGGTTGGTATATCGACGAGCATAGGATCGAAATTGGGTATGTGGCTCTCATTTAAGCGTAATGACCTTTGACTAGAATCAATATGCTGGTAAGCAGTGACAAAGTAAGACGTTAATGGGAAGTAGGGTATCGCAATTTCGACATTCAGCGGTAGACATAATAATTTAGATGAGCAAGGAGGTAAAGCAATACATTAGAAGTTGATAGGATTGGAGGACGGGTGTGCGAGCTAGTAGAAGTATGGTTCTCAGGGATATAATCTAGTGTGGATTATTGTATTTAGATAATACAGGCTGCTGGTGGTGTTATCAAAATGAATTGAATGTGGCCATTTAAATATGTATATTATGTATCTGAAGATGTGCCCATGAGTGTGTGAGTGTATGAGAGAGAGAGAGAGAGAGGGAGAGAGAGCGAGAGAGAGAGAGAGAGCGAGAGAGAGAGAGAGAGAGATTATGTAAAATGAAATGGGCCCCGTTCCATAGTACGATTGCAGCGCTTCATGAGTTGTCTCCATGTTAGATTACTACTCTCGTAGTGCTACGATCGTCATGTGATTAATTTTAGCATTCTCAAACATGAAGGTACATTTCTCATGCCATTGACATTCTACTCATGAAGAAACATCCGGATTTGTTTTGTTCCAGTTCATGATAATTCCAGCCTCTCCTCGCTCTCTACAACTAACTAGACAGTCTTCATTTCCTTCAGAGAAACGCTCTTTCCGAGTTGAACGAGCTAACATTATCTGTCGACCTTTCCCTGACAGTACATGCATTTGACGTCCACGGAAGAAGTTTGAGTGAGGGGACAGCATCTAGATATGGGGATAAAGCGTGCGACCTTGGACGTATCCTTGTTTAGGACAAGGCACTGCCAATCATCGCGGCGTTCTAGAGATCAACAAAGTCATCAGCAGCTAACCTGAGAGTCACCTGTGGCTCAGATGGCCCTAGGATAATTTCGATATGAGTATGTTGAAGGTAACGCACGGCAGAAAATAATATAATGATGGAATGGAATGATAAATGGAAGTAACCAAATGTCATAAGTATGGAACGAGTAATACGTCACTGAAGATATGTCATCAGTTCAGTGTACACTGACACGTTATTAGTACAGCTGTACAAAGTGTACATCGTTATTCTGTTAGACTTTTGGATATTCTGTTAGGATGTATTTTGGCTATGTTCCGATGCTTAGTTTAGATAATATGCTGTTAAGCGTGTACTTTAAATTACAAATTATATTAATTTGATATTTTCCATATTATGTTAATTATATATTCAGTGAAAAAAATAGATATATAATGTTTTATTTAAGGCTACATACCAATATAACGATCCTGACCAACTCAATGACATAATTACAAGCTATATTTTTTGTGTGGACAGTGTAATACCTACACGTAAACAGAGTATGTAATACCCAAACTACAAGCCCTGAAATGTTACTTAATGAGAAGAAACGAGCCTTCTGCAGTAAGAAAAGGGATCAAGTAAACGCAATTAAATAGGACATTAATACAATGCAAACGAGATTTCAAGGAGAACGTGGAAGCAGAAGTTAAACAGAATAATACCCGCCAGGCTTGGAGTGGTGTGAAAACTCTGATCGGATGTGAGAATTCCCAACAGAGTCAGAGTATCACATCTATAATCCAACCTTTGCTGAACATTTAAACAAATTGTATTTTTGTTTCTCAGTATTCACACTAATATTCAACCTCTCATTGGAGACGCTCACTATTCCAAGGCATGGACACTATTGGAGATAATATCTATCCCTCGCCTAAGAAGCCCAAGCCAAGTGAAGTAAATGACTACAGACCTGTGGCGCTTACATCGATCATCATGAAGTGTTTTGAATGAATATTGTGTTACATATCATGCTTCCCAATCAGATAATAGTCGTCGCGAATTTTTTAACATGCTCAAAACAGTCGCACAACGGTCGCCGAGAGGTTGGTTGCTCAAATGTGACACGGAGGAGGCACGAGGGACGCACAATGGTTGCCGTTGGTCGCCGATGATGGCACAGAGGAGGCACAATGGTCGCGTTGGTTGCCGTAGGTTGCACAGTGGAAGCACAGGGGAGGCAGGCAAGTGGCTCAGTGGACGCACAGGTCGCTCGTAGTTTTGGTGGTTCAAGGGAGGCACAGGGGTCGCTGGAGCAGTTACACAGAAACAGGATGTTCGTGGTTTAGGCGACCATTGAGCGTCCTGGACAGTTTTATTGTGGCACAAGGAAGGCACGACGGTCGCCGTCCTGTGTAAAGGGGGTATAAGTGTCAAGGAAAATGGACGTATTTTCGACCACACTGTCTAGTAAGTCGTGTGTAAGCGACAATGAAAATGGACTTATTTTCGACCATACTGTCTAGTATGTTGTGTGTAATCGACAAGGAAAGTGGACTTATTTTTGAGCACACTGTCTAATATGTTGTGTGTAAATTACAAGGAAAGTTGAATTATTTTCGACCACATTGTTTAGTATGTTGTCTGTAAGTGATAAGGAGTTTCGTCTTATTTTCGACCTCACTGTGACTGTGTGACTGTATGTTATATATGCGATAAGCTAGAGTCCACTTTCACTGACATGCACACCGTGCTCACTGCATGAGGTATTGCCCTTTGTAGCGGAATATACCGGTAATGCTGGCCGCACACTATAGCGATTTCCGTCGCCGATTTTAGTCTCGCCGACCGATCGCACATTATCTAATAGCGGCCGCACACTAGCGATTTCCGTCGCCGATTTTTGTCTTGCCGTCAGATCACACAATATCTAGCATGTTTTGATATTTGGAGCACCGCACACTAGGCGATCGAAATCCGACGCAAATCGGTGACGGAAATCGCTAGTGTGCGGCCGCTATATAATCCGACGCAAATCGGCGACGGAAATCACTAGTGAGCGGCCACTATCAGGGTATTTATTGTCCCGATAAGACATTTAAACATAAATTAAGTCTCCTGTCTCTTCCTCTCTCTCCATTTCACTATACCTCTCCCATCTCCCTCTTTCTCTCTCCCACCTCCCTCGCTATTTCCCCCACCTCCCTCTCTCCCACATCCCTCCCTATTTCCCCCTCTCTCTCTCCCTCTCTCTCTCTCTCTCCTCCCTCTCTCTCCATTGAAGGAATGTACTACTTATTCTTATACATTCCAGATGTTGAGCTTCGACAAGGACAACTACAAGGACGAGAAGAATTGACCCCATTTTTTCTGGGTCTTGGTGTGACTTTCGGCGCTACTATTCCAATTATTATAGGACTTGTACTTCACATTATCAGGACACTGAGAAGACACCGAGTATCGTCTGTTGGACAGTCCTTGTCATCAATGAACAGTGCCAGTTTAAAAAGTGTCAGTTTAACTGAGGACACGACGGTAAGTGCATGCATCATCGCACCACGACGATACCCAATCCCGATCAGGGGTGCGTTCAAGATAGATTACAAGTATTGTGGCGTAGTGTATTGCATGTATTCTATCTTGAACGGGTTAGTAGGAACTCTAACCCTTGTCAATGGCGTTTCGTATACATTTTTCGATTTTTAATGATTTTGACATTTTTTGAAAATTTATTAATTTAAAGGCATAATATCACAGTTGATTGACCTGGATAATGGACAAACGAATTTCGATCTGAGACTAATTGCGCTTG
>JAVCKZ010067554.1:0-14342 GCA_034780755.1 Lepetodrilus elevatus
TAATTAGTCTCAGATCGAAATTCGTTTGTCCGATTATACATGTTTATCAACTGTGATATTATGCCTTTAATATACAAATTAAATACATTTTAAAAAATATGGTTTTTTTAAATAAAAATAAATCTGGACCCAAGATTACAAAACTTTTAAAGTATGATTTCATGCTCAAGCTAATATTTTTATGGGAATGTGTAAACAAAACTGAGTTGAGCATTAAATCGTACTCAAAAACGTTTTATAATCTCAGGCTCAGAGCTTAATAGGACATCTTCAGTTGAGAATGAATAAAATCAGAGAGAAATTATACACCTGCATCGCAGATATTTTTAAAGACAACTGTCGATCTTTTAAAGAAAATCCCTGCGTTGAAGGACAAGAACTAACCTTGAGGTCGGCGTGCTTGACCTCGAGGACGTTGGTGATGTAGAAGGGTCCGTGGACGGCACTGCTGCATTCCTCCATCACCTGCGTGTAGATGTAGCCCGTGGACGCCATCAACACGATGTAGCAGCCGTCCTCCGTGCTCACGAACGTCACGTCGCGGATCTTGCCACTCGGCAACAGGAAGTAGTACTGAGGGCTGATGGCGTCACTGCCAAGGTCGTAGATCTGACCAACATACAGCGACATTGGTGTTTGTTGTTGGAGCAAGGGAGGGAAACTCAACATTGCAGCGGGAATATTTCGCCCATACTCGATATAACAATAACTAAAGGAGATTTTAATTATCACATTTAATTGTCACAGCTGGCTAAGTAAACAAAAAGACATTTATTTTGCTTGATTTGCTTTTCTTTTTATTGCTGTTTTTTGTTACAGCTGGACTATTTTATTCATACACAAAGAACAGATTGATATAATTACTTATGTAGAGAACACATTTCAACTTGAGAATTTAATTATAAATTTATTTTCTGTTATTAGATTGTAATAATCTATTTTAAGACTTTGTCTATTTGAATTGTGTTTCAGAGTAATTTTCAAGATTAATTCACTAATACCACAATGAACAACTGATGCGATGTAGCTCAATCTTACCTTCACAAAGTCCGCAGTGACGACAGCTAGCTGAGTTTGCGAACCTGGAAGCCAAATAGCCTGAAAACAAATGTGGAATTTTGTTATCAGTATTCAAGAGAAAAATATGAAAATAATGTAAAATTTCTGGACACAAATAACAGAAAAGTCCGACAGCAGCGACATACACACGTACCTTGATGATAAAGTTTCCTGTGGCCAGCGACGGGTGGAGTACAAGGTGATCAGCCACAGAGCCCACGCTCGTGAAGGTCAGCACGTGGCAGTCCTATACAAAAATAAACCAGAAAGTCAACATCAGGGATATCGATATGGCACAATTTAATATTACTATCGCAGGATAAAATTGATATCATGCAACTTTTTATCACCAATTTAATATTATGCAACTTTATATCACCAATTTGATATCATGCAACTTTATTTACCAGCAATATTTGATATCATGCAACTTTATATCACCAATTTAATATCATGTAAGTTCATAATCACAAAACAAGGCAATTATTATCACAGTTACCTTGAGTCCGCAGACGGCCAGGAAATCTTCGTTGCAGGGGTTGCCTGTGATAGACAACACAGTGAACGGGATAGGAGCCGAGGACAAACGCTGAAATATAGAGGAGCTTTGTTAACATTACTATTATAAGGTCAAGTCAAGATATTTCTCAATATACATAGAGCATTAATTTACCGAGATCGAGCTTCAGAAATTTACATTTTTGAGGGGACTAAATTTGAGATAAGAAGTGACAGAAAGAGACATGAAGTCACAGGAAGATGGGAAGTCACAGAATTTAACAGGAATTGACAGGAACAGGAAGTTAGCGAGACTTTACCGTAAGTGTAAGTTTCTTCTTGCTGGAGTCGGCCTGCTTCAGTAGAGCAGACAGCTGTAGGATGGTAATCTTGCCCTTCTCGTGGCTGATTGCCAGATGTTGCCGCTTGCCATGGGGCGAGGACAGCACACACATTGCCACGCGTCGCAGCATGTGGGCCGTGATCAGCTGGCGGATTGTCTGCCCTTGTTCTCCACTGTAGTTCATGCGGACGTTCTCGAAGGCACCCTCCTGAGAGCCTAACGTCACAGTCTGAAATAATGAACCAATTTTTAAAATAATATTATTATAGAAACATGCATTGTCACTTTAAATTCAATAGAAGGATCATTTTGACAAGGCATGACATTATTGATCTTTATGATTTTTATCAAGAAAATTTGCATCGATTAATCAATAAGGCAATTTACGCAAACATTGATGCTGGGCTCCCGGGACGTGATTTGAACCTGGAACCTTTGACTAGTCCAAACATTCTACCATTACGCTATCACCCAACCCCGTGCTACAATACACAATATCCTCACAATGAAAAAATAAATAAAATACATGTAATTTAAAAAATGTTAATAAAAAATATTCCTCACCATGAGTTGTTCGGATGATGGCTCGATCTTCTTGGAGTGTGTGTGTAGTTCCTGTAGGGCCTTCTGAGCGCGTGCAGTGGAGCCCATGGGGGACAGGTCCTGGTAGTTCTCCACGAGTGGCGGCACGATGGCCTCCAGCATGTCCAGTACCGTCTGCACCGTGTCCGAGCTCTCCTGAAACAAGCGCAGACGTAATCTCAGTATGCTCACAGTACGCGAGCATTGTAACAGTGAGTGAGTAAATATGGAGTTTAACGTCAAAGTTTTCACCCATTTGCGATGAGCATTGTAAAAGTGGTGACAGAGACAAGCTGAAAAGTGATCTTCTCAAAATGTCATCTACTCAGACATTATTTTTTATCCTTACCATCTGAGCCAGCAGAGTGTCTCGACACCCCTCGATCTGTTTGCACAACGCCTCCCGGGCTTTGTTGGTCATCTCCAGAGACTTGAGCGTCTCCGTGGACTTGTCATCAATGGAAGGCGACGACAGGCGACGCCGGAGTGAGCTATGGTGCACTGTATCCATGGCAAAGGGCGACTGAACCGCCCCAATTCCGCTGGAGTCGATGCCACTCTGGGCTGTACGTTTCACCAGCGCCTGATGACCAGAAACGCGGGATTGGTCAAAATATTTTAAGTAAATTTTCATGAATACCAGGGAAATAGAAACAGTCAAAATCAATATCAATATAATGAAACATTAGTAGTCTGAACATTCATAACAGCAGGCAAGAGATGTTTTTTTTAATGTATAATAATTCGTTTTGTATTGTTATTTTTTTAATTGGGGTTTATCGTCGCTTTCTAGATTCTTTTACTAATATCACAAGTTTACGGCAGGAGGAAACCCACAACATCCATAAAACACTGAAAGTTGCAGTAAACCTGCAAGCACCAGCTGGTACAGACAGACAAAGGGTGATACAAGAGATGGTATCTAGAGCACAGTTGTCATTATTAGCACAGCAGGGCCAGGTTCGAGTCTTACCTTGCAGGTGCCATCGTCCCTAGCTCCACAGTCGCAGAAGAATGACCCGAACTTGGCGTAAGTGAGGTCATGGTCACGGTGACACACCTTGGCGCACACCGTGCACACTCCCACACCGTCCACCATCTTGCATGTGTGACAGTGATACCTGTGGAGGACAAATGTCAACGGTCAATCTATGGACAAATGTCAAGGTTAATCCAGAGGGTAATGCGATTTGACTTCCAAAAACAGCAGATGCTCGGAAGAGTGCTTATCTGCCACTCAATATCAGGAAGATACAGATCTTCCAAAAAAACAGAAATGCAAATCAAACAAGTGGAAGATAACATCAATGCATAGAATTGTTCATATATTTGTTAGGTCAGAGATAAGAGGATCGGGGTGGGGACAGATATAACTGCTGGGGGTGGCGGCAGTACTGACCAGTGTTGGTTCATGTATTCCTTCTGTGTGATGGTGAACGTGCACAGCTTGTTGTTCAGAGACTCATCGTCCTGTCAAAACATAGAGCCACATTCAGGAGTGGATAACGAGGGAGTGAGTGGTTATGGAGTTTAATGTCGCTGCAGGAATCACGAGTCCATCTCAATACAGTGCTACTTTCTAATCATGACCAATACATCGAATTATTTCAGTATGAAACAAAAGGTTTTCAAATTCGGCCTAGGAAATAATTTGAATAGATGGACCATATATCTAAATAATATTTACCAATTTATGTCATTAAATAAACTTCCCAATTGTCACTCATCAAAGTGAATGTTAATTCTAAGATCTGGGTTAACGGACAAATTCGGAGAAATCCACAATTTCTGACTACTTATTTTCACATTTGAATTGTTTCTAGCATGCAAAATCAAGGGATGAAAAATTGAGTAAAATAGTGTTTTACGTTACAGCAGGAAACTTTCACCCATACGTGACGAAATTCAGGAGGAAAAGAAAGTAGAAAAATTACCGAATCTTCTGCAGCCGAGTCGTCGTCGTCCTGGGGAAGTTCCTCATTCCAATCGTTGTCCACTTCCTGTGGTAGCGCTATCTCTGTGTCCAGCGGTGGTGTTGACGTCCCACTTCTGTTGAAACAAAATAAACTAAGTCATACATTACAGGTTATCAAATCAGAATGGCATTATGAATGTAAATGTGGATAATAAGATACTCTAGTAATGTACTTCAATTATGAGTAATTGGTCAAGAGTTATTTGTGTATTGTTGAAACCAATATTAACTTGTGACAGCTTGAGATCAGTTCCATCATATATTTATTCAATTTACAACAGAAGCTAATTTGTAAAATTTTATCTCAATTTGTGATATATTTGAGGATAATTTGTGACAGTTTCCTGGAAGAGGGAATCGCCATGAACGAACCTTTCCGATGTCCTCTTCAACGCACACAAGATGTCTCCAATGTATGTGAGCAGACAACACATGGTCTGTAGAATACCCTGAAACACGTGTCAATATAATAGGTAAGCTTCATTGACAATATTCAAAGAAATTCATCTATTGTATTTAACTAATCAACTGCCCTTTTACATGTAGCCTGTCTACATAAACATGATTTGAAAATATAATGTTAAGACTGCAACTTATATTTTTCGTTCTAAGTTTACCAAATATGCGGTAAAGATGGTGTGGAGGTTATCAAATATAACACAAGCTTGAAAGTATTTCAATTGCCAAGGAATCTGAAGTATGAATGCGTTACGGTGTGACAAAGAACCTCCTCTAGCGGCAGAGCTATTGCACGGAACAACAAACAAACCTTTCCTGAGGATTCATTCTTGAGAATCTTTTCCAGAACATCCTTCTGTTCTAGGTAGGACTTGCTGCAAATAGGACACAACGTTTCACAGACTTTGCAATCATTTCTAAATGTCATGAATAAATAAATATTAATTGATTGATTGTTTTATGTTGCTGGAAAGAAAAAAAAAAAGAAAAAAAAAAAGAAAAGAAAAAGAAAAGAAAAAGAAAAGAAAAGAAAAGAAAAGAAAAGAAAAAGAAAAGAAAAGAAAAGAAAAGAAAAGAAAAGAAAAGAAAAGAAAAGAAAAGAAAAGAATGAAAAGAAAAGAAAAGAAAAGAAAAAGAAAAAGAAAAGACGACAAAAGACGAGAAAATCTCTGGAATAAAAAAATGTTAAATTTTAAATTATAAAAAATGGTTTTAAATTAAATTAATTAATTGATTTGTCACTGGAATTATATGATAAACATAGAAAATAATCATACTAAAAGTAGTTACTGACCAGAGGTTGAGCCAGCTGGTGGCGGCCTGGAACAGTGTGATGTGTCCCCCTCCCTGCCCCGCGCCGGCCAGAATGTTCATGATGACCATCAGCTCGGGGAAGCCGGACATGTCGCCGTCACGACTGGTCAGCAGCGGGCCGCCCATGGGGATGAGTGCCGCCAGCACCGCGTGGGCTACTTCCTGTCCCACGGGACTGTGGGTGGACAGATGGTAAGTGTGTGTGCACGTGAAATATACTTGTCATGTTAGCTTTAATTGTACACACTTGAAGCATACAAGTCATGTTAGCTTTAAATGTGTGCATGTGAAAAATACATGTCGTGTTAGCTTTAATTGTACCCATGTGAAATATACATGTCATGTTAGCTTTGAATTATTATTTTTTAAATTGGGGTTTAGCATCACTTTCAAGATTCTTTTACTTATATCATGGCTTGTCAGTTTAGGGTGGGAGGAAACTCACAACATCTGTAGCACTCAATGTTGCAGTGAGCCTGTCAGACCAAGGATGATATCTGCATTGCCACTGTACAGACAGCACATACTATTATGATCGTGTTGGAAAGGTAACTTTTGCGAACATTGATGCCGGGGTTCCAGGACGGGATTTGAACCAGGGGTCTTTGGCATTACCTGCGAGCCCCGGCTGGTACTGACGGACCAAGGGTGGTGACTCTAGTTACACTGAGTTTTAAAAGACTACCGCCAGTGCTCACCTCTTCTCTTTGACCATGAACATGGTGAGATTCTGCAGCAGCAGTCTGTTCTCCTTCACGTGGCTCTCGTTCTCCTCGCCCTGAAACAACACCAACATTTTACACACAAGGCACAGTCACACACGTCGAATAGAAGGAAAGGGCAAAAGGCTCAACTTCCACGTGCTGATATTCTTCTTCACATACCTGCACGTGCAAATTGAGCCTATTTTCCTATTCCTTCTTTCAAATGTCGCCCCTCTGCATAAAATAATACTTACTTTGAGCATACATTTTATGTATGGATGTATTGCGCTATATAAATGTACTATTATTATATTATTATTATTACTCAAAATATTTGGTGATTGCTATATGAACATCATTTTTATTAATGGTGCAAACATTTTAAATTCTGGTTAGGGCAGATAAACAAGAAATAAGAAATAATAAGGTTTTTTTTGTCCATCAAGTATGTACCGAGATAATCTACAAAATATGGGTGTCAACGCATTCCATGCCAAACTATAATCTGCTCTATGGTGGAGGCAACCTGACAAGTGCTGTGACAAATCCAGCAGGGAGAGATTAACAAAAGAAGGAATATACAAGTGACCTCGTGAGGTTTGGTGATGATCTTGGACAGCAGGGAGAGAGATTAACAAAAGAATGAATATACAAGTGACCTCGTGAGGTTTGGTGATGATCTTGGACAGCAGGTTCTGCAGGATGACTTTGTCAACGGAGGCGAGGCTGGACAGAGACCCGCACAGGGCCTCGTAGCTCTTGTCATTGGGCGACTTCTCCGCCAGGTGGAACAGCTTGTTGAAGAACTGCAGCACCTTGGTGACGAACTGCGGCGACAGATTCTCTCGCACCACCGACAGCAGCAGGCTGGTCAGATCTACGAGTCAGAAAGTAAGTACACGTCTCAGTCGTGTGATCAGTCAATTAGAGGATAACAAATAAGATGATGGAAAATATGTCACAAGTGAAATTAATGTTCACAGTTCTGAGCTTTAGCGAAGAAGTTTGAACATTCATTTTAATGAGGGAAATGTAATCTTCCAAAATCTTTTGGGGTTTAGAGTCGCTTTGAAGATTCTTTTACTTATATCACGACTTGTCAGTTTAGGGCAGGAGGAAACCAGTCACGTCCATAGCGCTGAATGGTGCTAAACCTGCAAGCACAGGCTGTGTACTGACAAGAACAAGGATGATAACTGTATTGTCACTCTACAGACAGCATCAAATCCATGTCATAAAGGTAACTTTCACGATTACTGATGCCAGCCTCATGAGACAGGATTTGAGCCTGGGTCCTTTGGCTGCACTACTACCTGCCTGCAGTGTGTGGACATATGTGTGGACATATGTGTGGACAGAATGTGGACATACCTGCGTGCTGGGTGTAGAACTGTTCAAAGGCTTTCTTCCCGGCAGGCTTCTCGAGGTGGCTCTCCATGAACTTCAAGCAGTCCTGTAGTATCTTCTCATCCAGTCCACTGACACACATACAGCATAGCATTTATACATTTATTAATAAAATAATTATTTATTTATTTATATATTTAAGTATGTATTTATTTACTTATTTTATTTATGATAATAAAATATTTATGTATTTATTTATCATAGAAAATTATAGCACTCTACAGTCGTAATTTGTCATACTTGTATTCTAATGGGAGTGAGTGAATATGGAGTTTAACGTCGCTGCGGGAATCTTTCACCCATTTGCGTCGATTCTAATGGGAGTTATAACTCTCAGTGTTATGAGCATTCTGAGGAACAGCACCCAGGCAACAGAAAAACGAATATTTTACCATTCGGAATCGGAGTACTCGATGATCAGCTGGTGACACACGGACACGGTGTGGCCGTACATCTTCATCCCGAACTCCTCCTGGTCTGCCGGACCCAGGAACTTCTCCAACGAGCTCGCCACCTGTCAATCAAACAACCGGTATACGCCCCGTAAAACTTAACAACCGGAGTACGCTCTGTCAATCAAACAAGCAATGTGTGCCTTGTCAATCAAACAACTAGTATACGCCCCGTAAAACTTAGCAATCTATGCCTTGTAAAATTATATAAGCACCTGGGCTGCCTTCAGGCTGCACTACATTTCACTACACTACTATTCTACTGGTTGGTTGAACGAGTGTAGCAAAATAGCAGCAAATCCTTTTGAGTATGCGTACAATAAATCTGTCCCTGTGCACACTGGCTGTACTGACAAATCAAGGATGATAATAACACTGTGTCAGCACAGACATATATGTGTCTGCATCACATGAGAAAGTTAATTTGATTTCATGTCCACATTACCCGAAATATAATTTACCGTATGATGGACGTCACAACAATGGCATACTTTGTTTATTTTTAAAAAATAATAAAAAATTAATTGGTGTTACAGCCACTTTCAGATTATTTCACTTCTATTAGATGGGGATGGCCATAGGGGAACTGCTTACGGAATCTGCGATGTACTCTGTAGTGACGTCGTACAGAAGAGGAAACATCACACGTATGAACTCCTGGCTACAGGCAGCATCGGGGCACCAGCTGAAAACAGGTACATGTACACTTTTACAAATAGTAGTGCTAGTAAACAACAGTACTGGTATCATTGATATCATAATAACCATTCTCTCACATAAGTACAGTCAAATAAATAGCATCCATGGTAATAATGAATTCATTATCATTAACATTAATTTTATCATCAATAATCTTTAGAAAGAATTGGCTGTTAAAGAAGTGCTGACAGTTTGAATTAGTACTATTTTTAAAAATTAATATTATTATTATTATAATTTTATTTTATTTTTTAAATTGGGGTTTAGAGTTGCTTTCTAGATTCTTTCACCAATATCACGACTTGTCAGTTTAGGGCAAAAGGAAACATGCAACATCCATAGCACTGAATGTTGCAGTAAGCCGCGAGCTGATATGACCAAGGATGATAACTACATATGCCACTCTACAGACAGTGCATCCTGTCACTAACGCATCAGAAAGTTAACTTTCACCAACATTGACGCAGGATTAGAACCATTAGGATCATTACGTAGAAAATGCATTGGCCATGCAGAAGAAATACTTGAGTCCTTATAGCCGAGCTAGGTGTGAGGTGTGCTGCAGTAATGAGGTAAGGCAGAGGTAAGGAGGCGGTACGTACACAACGAGGTCGCTGGCGAACCTGACCAGCGAGTGGAGCACGTGTCTCATGGAGGCGTTGATACAGAAGCTGGGCTGGCCAGACAGCGTCACCATGTGGGCGCTGTGCACCGTGTCCAGGTAGCTCTCACACGGCAGGATGTCATTGGCGAAGGCGTTCCGCTGGAATACAGACATCATCTTTGATAAAGTGATAACAAAAATAACTAAAAATATTTATAAAAATACAAACAAACATTTTTTCATTTAATTTCTAAATCTAAACTAAATTTTAAAATATTTTGCATGTGTTTGGAAGTAGGTGAGTGAGTGAGTGAATGAGTCAGTCAGTCAGTATAATACATTGCAGTGGAAATCTGTCATCCATACGCGACGATCAATATTAATTCATACCCATACGATCTAGAGGGTATGTTTACTTATCACCACCTACCTACATGTAGCACTCACTAACACATGTACATGACACACACTCCCCACTAACACACTGCGACTCCACCTACCCAGGCCCCGATGCTGGGGAACTCGTTGCCACAGCTGGTGTTCCACTTCTCCACGGCGTTGCGGACGGGACTGGGTAGCACCCCCATCACCTCCAGACCCAGCACCGACACCTTGCCCGGCTTGGACGCGCCGCTGGACCCGATGCTCATCACCGCGCCGAACGCCTGCAGTCGCCGCGGAGTCAGCGTGACGTCGTCGGTGGTGGCCACTTCACCGAGCACGCACGACCTGCAGCATGAACACACATTTATTCCTCTGGATTGACAGACATGGTAACAGACAATTGTGATGTCAGAGGAATACAAACACCGGGCCCCGAGATTACGAAACCTTTCTGAGTACGTTTCTGTGCTCAACTCAGAATTATGTTCATAAAACGTCATGCGACATCATAGTCTGAGTACGTTTTGGTGCTCAGAAAGTTTCGTAATCTCCGGGCCTGGTCTTGGAGCAAGCCACTTCCAGTTCAAATAAATTGACCCCTTACAAGAAAATAATCAGCAGATTTCCGCGGGTCTGTGGAAAATGTCCATGCCTGGATTGAGGATTATAGCTGCATTCTCTTTACTTTCTTAGTTTACTCTTTATTTTCTATTTGTTTGAATTGGGGGTTCTTTCATTAATATCACGGCTTGCCAGTTTAGGACAGGAGGAATTCTGTAACATCTTTAGCACTGAATGTTGTTAGTTTGGGTTTTTTTGTAATGGGGTTTAAAGTCGTTTTCTAGAATCTTTCACTAATATCACGACTTGTCAGTTTAGAGCAGGAGGAAACCCACAACATCTGTATCACTGAATGTTGTAGTAAACCTGCAAGCACCAGCTAGTACTGACAGACCAAGGATGACAACTGCATTGCCATGCACATCCTATCACGATCGCGTCAGAAAGGTAACTTTTGCCAGCATTGATGCCAGGCTCCCAGGACGGGATTTGAACCCGGGTCCTTTGGCTCCGAAGTCCAAAAAGTTATACCATTGCATTACCACCAGCCACGCAAGCAACGTACCTGACGTAGATACAATAGGCCTCCACCAGTTTCAAGATGGCGGGGATCAGGTCTTGCGCTATGTCCATTGTCTTGTGAGGGTCAGTATCAGCCTGCAATATAACATGTAAACTATGGATTTCTTTCACAACTTTTGCTGAAAATAACTAATAATTATGGAATTACATTAGCATGATTTATTATTTTATTGTTGTATTTTATTGTGTAGGTGACAAAATTACATTAAAGACATTATCGTATTATCATTATATTTCATATTATGAGTCTATCGATCACGATAATATACATCCAGGAAACACATCCAAGTATTTTTCACATCAAAGTAATAAAATACAACATGAACACTGGACCTTGCGTGTTATGTCTTACATAGTACAGGGTATTACCATTGCTTTCGAGAAGGCGTCGTCCAATCCGACTTCAACTTTGGCTACGACGGCATCCAGCATCAAGATGGCCGACAGCCCAGGCAGTTCCTTGATCGGAAGAACATCCTTAGGTCCAATGATAGGGAGCTGGGCGATCTGGGGACATACCCAGGGAATGTTATAGCTTCTGCACAGCATCATTACATTAGGGAGCTTGTACAGTGGACAACACGCATTGTTTCACTAGACAAAACCCAGTCAAAAACCATTCAATGTCTATATTTGTATCATCATTCATTCACAATAAAATTTGGTTTGGAAACATGAAATTTTATGTATTAATATGGAAGATTTACAATAATTTATTCTGTGGGCAGACGCTTCACAAATTCAAAAATTTTACATTAATTTTCCTCAATTAATTCCGTAATAACATGTCAAAAATAAATATTGTTATGGCATTCCAACAAGATTAAAAAGTTAACACTCAAAGTCAAGAAATAGAAACATTCTAATTTCAATGCAGTCATGCTACAAATAACCTTCATCTCCCCTAATTGATAGAGAGTAAATGCATGATCCAGGTTACTTTCACTTTCACTATAGCTGCCTACCTGGTCCTGTATGAAGGTCATTGCCAGTCTGACTTCGTAACTGATACAGTTGGCCGACTTGTTGGCCGATGCCAGCACCGTCTCGGCCTGCTGCGTTGTCATCCCTTGCTTCACCAGCCAATCCTGTCACAGGTAACAGTGCACATGTATACTCCCCAGGAAGTTCAGGAGGCATTTCACAGATTTGTTTAAATCAAAGATTTTGACTATCTCGATTTCATGAGCATATTTCCTGTTTGATTTTTAATTATGGCAAGAAATATTTTTACATAACACCAACTTGAAAAGAAACACACAAAAAATAGAATTAGTTTACATCATCTTTGTTAGCCTACCTACTCATGTTTTAAGTTGTGTAAACAAATGTTTTTACATAATAGCAGTATACAAGAAATATTAATGGAGATTTGGGTTTTCTCTTCAGAATGAATGAGTGATTATGGAGTTTAACATTGCTGCGGGAATCTTTAATCCATTTGCCATGATCTCTTCAGAAATATACTTCATTTAAAATGTTTTTAATTAGCACCAACATAAAAATTACGTTAATCATATATAAGTTAGCTAAAACATTTTGTTTTCTTTATTCTCCTCTCCAGAAGAGTGAGTGAGTGAATATTGAGTTTAACATCGCTGCGTGAATCTTTCACCCATTTGCGACGATTAATTTCAAATTATTATTTCTCCAGATTAATACTCCTTTCTAGAAATATAAAGAAATATTATTAATCATCACCATCAACATTTCAATATTTGGAGTAAAGATTTGCCAAGGCTATATCTTACTTTTCCCCATCCAGTGAAGGCCTTGTGTCCGAGTCTCGGTCCCCATCTCAGAGTGTGCAGAACATGTCCCTTGCCCATCTTCAGCTGCCGATTATCCAACAGCTTGATGTACTGTATAGACGGCGGCAGGCAGGCCAGGAGACGCCACACGATCAGGAAGTGGTAGTGCATGGCCGACGCATCCTGGTAAATATGTGAAAATATACGTGAAAATATACGTGAAAATATATATTAAAATATGTGAAAAAATATGAAAAAATATGTGAAAATATGTGGAAATATGTTTGAAAATATATGTGAAAATATATGTGAAAACACACATGAAAATACACGTGAAAATATATGTGGAAATATATGTGAAAATGGGTGAAAATATAGGGGAAAATATGTGAAAAACATTAAATTAAATGTTTGACTAATAGATGGAGGGAGAACAATAAGATTACTTTTTTCACACTAATGTTTACCCAAGGCTGCAATACTTATCACTACGGAGCAACAAATAGTACGTAGCACAACTGTTAATTTTGGCTTTTGAGCCCGTAGTGTTTTGTAGGAAATAGTAGGAAGACCCAAAGCATGTAAGGAATGGTTGTGGACACATACCAGTAGAGAGAGCTTGGCCTTAGTCTTGTCACAGTGGGAGCCAGCCATCAACAGAGAGATGCAGGCGTCGTACAGCCGGTTGTAATCCAGCGTGTCCGGGTTGGACAGCAGAAAGTTGGAGGCCTGCAATGAACATAACATACTACAGATGCTAGCAACGAACATAATACACACAGATGTTAGCAATGAACATAACACACTACAGATGTTAGCAACGAACATAACACACTACAGATGCTAGCAACGAACATAACACACTACAGATGCTAGCAACGAACATAACACACTACAGATGCTAGCAACAGATGTAACACACAACAGATGTTAATTGCTTATTTAATTATAATTTTTTTGACTTTGGTTTTAGAATCATTTTCAATATTCTTTCACAATGCTTGTCAGTTTTGGGAGATACACAGTTTAACAATTAGTTGCTTTTTCAATTTGTATGCAATGTTTTTTTTTAGTTACTTTCAAGATTCTTTCACATGGCTTGTCAGTTTTATGAGATACACTGTTTTACAATGCCAATCTAAACAGGAGTGTAATTTCAGTACTTACCAATCCATCGATCTTCGGGGAATCTTGGTTGTTTACCTCCCCTGGGCCCAGGCTGTAGAACCGTGGCTTCATGTGAGTCGCTAAACAGGAACAAGATATGTGTCATGTTAATATCAGCTAACATTCATTCAAAACAAAGATACAAATCTTTCTTGCATCCCACATTAATATATAAGGAAAATAAATTGGTAAAATAAAATATAAGCCATGAAAAAAATATAAATAGAAAGGAGAAAATTACATTTCTCCTGTATTTTCTATTTCTATGAGATACTTACGATAAAACACACTCGAATAGTCCC
>JAVCKZ010067565.1:0-14339 GCA_034780755.1 Lepetodrilus elevatus
TTTGCTAATAACGTTCTAAAAAATGCTAAACTAGCCATTAGAAGAAACATGTCCTGGCACTGGAGATGTCCTTTAACATGAAGTCGTGTACCATGAACATACTAAAATATATGTTTCATGGAGACAATCACCAAAGTTAACATCATTTCATGTCCCTTTAAAGGTATCTCGGCATAATTATATTTTACAAAACTGTGAAAAAGATAGGAAAATATTGAAAATATAGTTTGTTTCCAAATATACTTGTGTAGATCAAATTGACATACTTTCAGGTAAAATCTGTTTGACCATGAAATATGTCAAACAAACCGTGATTGTATGCCTTTAACATGAATTCAGTTACTATATATAGACTTAAATGTTCTATTCCTGTTACAGTTACACAGTTCTGTTCCTGTTACAAGTCTTCTGCGGAACATTTGTCATGCTTACCTTCATGTGTCATGTGAAATACATCTAGAGAACACTTCAAAATAGATAGATACCTAGTTCAGATAATTTTTTCTGAAATCTTTTCAAGTTTACAGAGAAAACTTCCAGATGTCTACCGACAGCTGCTCCCTACAACCGCAGACCCACAGACCACAGACTGCAGATCTATAGACCGAAGACCCATGAGGCAACTACTCCTATGGTGTAATGTCTAAAACATCTTTATCTGAAGAACAGGGGCCAGTGTAATCTGTACAAAAACAACATTCTCTTTGTCAAAATTTTAAAGTTGAAATTAATTACTTCTGGAAAAGGTCCACAAATGATTGAACGGTTTCGGGGACATGACTTCATGACTCAATCAACCCGTTGTCTAAATGAACTCATAATTATTCCCGAATTTCAGAAACTAAAAGTTTTCCCATTCAAAATGTAAAGGGGATGGATGACTAGAGTTTTCTGCATTGAGGATATGTGGGTTTCTGCGTTGAGGATATGTGGGTCTCGATTTCCACGTTTCAACGATTTCACGGAGAAGCCAGAATTAGGTGTTAATGCGAGAGACACATGCAAAACCTGGCTGATGCATTTAACAATGAAAACCAAATGTGTGTTGTTGGTTTTTTTTGCTTAACATTTTCAAGATGGAAACAGTAATAAAGTTTCATGTGTCTGTCAGCACCGACTGTAAAAAACACACAAAAGAACAGAATCAAATCCTATTAATCATCGTTGCTACTTCCAATATTAAATTGTAACCCATTTCATCCATTTTCATATTCTCAACAACATCACTATTCAAAGAGTCCATGTTGACTTTCTCTTAGCAGAAGTCGATGCAAGTGATTTTACCACAGTTGCGATCTAACAAAACATCTTTTCACCATAATTTTATCTCAAATTCTCTCTTAACAAGAAAATTCAACTCAGTGAACGAAATTAAGAACGCTGCGACGTGTAACGCATAGTTCTAATTTTAACCAAAAGTACCAATGCTAATTTCCACATCAAACACAAGCATCTGCATGGATCCTTCCCGATTTCAAACATTTCACTACAGCGTAACAATGCAAACTGACGATATCATAATTAGGGCCACCTATGATCAAGCCCAGGGACAGACAATCACATAAATTTTCGGCCATTAAAGCCACAAGGCTCCCAACTCTATTGTCCTGAGCTCGCGGCAGTGTTGGCCTTCACTTTGTCAGCCATCGGGGTCTCGATATGGATCGGCAGGCAAATCGGATGTATCGTATCGGTCTCTTGATCGCGCTGTAACTATTGCAATTCTTAAATGTCTGTGTTAATAAATTCTGCGTTCTGACCCGTCCAGGGGAGACAATTCATCCGAGGCATAATGACCGCGATTAATAATCCGTCCCTGTCTCATTACGCCAGACGACCGGCGGCTGCAAGGATGCTGCGAATCATCGAATTATGAAAATTCTATAATTTATCCTGGTTTATAATGACTCCCCTATTTCCACTACATTACTTCGCCAATGGCTCATTTACTCTAAAAGACATCCAGAGTTCAATTCACAGTCTTGAATTAAGTCTTATTTCAAATCTGGATTTAATGCGCAACCTTTCTGCACAACAACGGATGTATTTTTAATGCATTTAAGGGTATAATTCCGAAAAGAATACATCATAAATGAGGTACGATTTCATTCAGAAAAGATAACTTTTCTATGACAAACGTATTTTCAATGCACATCTGGGTGGTACGTACGTATGGCTGGCTGGCCAAAGTCTTATTAAAAAACACACTTGATTGGAACAGTCGAATTAGTAAAACTGCATTATAGAGGATATGCACACAAATACCACAATCATTAAAATAAGATTATAAACGGGGTAGAATTGTGAAAATGTATCCAAGACGCTGATACTGTCTATCATTACAGGGTATCGTTTCTCGCTCTCATATCCACTATGAGACCATAGCGCTCTCGTAAGTGCACGATCCCCATATTAGAGATGGCTACGAGAGTCCTTATGGTCTCGTAGCAGATATGAGAGCTTCAAGAAACGATATCTTGGACTGTAAATACTCAGAACAGTGTAATTTCTAATCAATGAATTATTAATCCTTACCTTGGATTCACTTCTGTCTCTGGATTCAAACCCAGCAAGTCTTATCCTTCAGAAACTCTGAAAAGAAAGGATGGATCATCATGTAGCATCGGTGTTCTTCACATAGGACACTTGAGGAAGATATCTCTTGAAAAGTAGATCGAAAATCAATTTCTTTTACGTTAAAAAATGAATTTTCACTGTATCCGCGAAAGACAATTTTGCGTAGGAAATACACATCTAACAGCTCATGGGAGAACAAGTATGGATGCAATAGCTCACGTGAAACAAGTCAATTTCGATTTAACTGCTAGAGAATGAAAAAAATAAGATATTTCACGCCAAGATGGTGTTACATTCAGAAGGTGTGATGTAAGGGATCAATATACAGTTGGATTTCCACACAGTGGAGGAAGGAAAAGACCTCATTTACGCAGGGAATAGGATGAGATTGCATCAAACATTTACGTTATAGGCGAACGGAGCGAAAACTGACGTAATATTGATATCGAAATTCGTATTCCAGATTTGACGAAATTTAATCAAAATGTTTATAATGACAAAACTTTCTTTTTATCACTGATAAAAATCAAGCATAAAACTGCAATACTGGTTGTAGAATCGAGTGATCCGTTTTCTTTTACAATGCATTTTTCTAAAGCAAGTCACTGAAATCGTTGAAACCTGCTTGGCTTAGTAAATTACACGTAATATCAAATAAAAAACAGATGGTTTTACTTTATCCAACTTCGGGAGAGGAAAAAACTGTTGCATTATTCGATATATGTGAATAATCTGTTGGTAAGGAAGAATATGAATTTTGCGTATTTATCATGTCAACTGTGATGCAAGTACTAATTTAACTGTGGCAATAAATTGACAATATGCTATGACCGGGGTAATAATGTGAAGGCCAATGAGCAGCGATAGCTGTTAATGCGTGGATATAGTGCTACATAAATGGACTACTTTACATGCTATATGCAACACTGTTTACTATATAAAATACTCCACAGTATCATTTGTTGCTCTTGTAGGAAGAAGACATTGTTTGATTTACATTCTATTCTACTCGGATATAGAAATACGAAACTTAATCGTGACCATCCATACATTGTACGCTAATCCGACTGAGAAGCAATCATGAAGCTATATATACACAAAGTAATGCAAATAACCGCCCGCTTAATCTTCCTTTGCTAAAAGCTGGATTAATCTGGAGCAGACTATAGGGATATTCCTCACTCGGGCCTGCTCGTCTGACCCTTCTGTTTCTATTAGCGGCAAGCATCCTTAGCTCCTTAATCCAAGACTTACAGTACCAGAGACCGTATTGATCATGCTTTAATAGCTTCAAACAATGATCGCGATAATTAACGAGTTGTTCGGCAATAACCCGTAGCGTTCTTGGGGGGACTTTAACAAGGTGCTGTAATAGGATCACGTTAATCTGTGATTGTGTATGAACAGCAGATCGTGCTTCGTGTCATGGTTGTCTTGTGTCACTGTATGCTGTCCCATGTCACCATTATCTCTGTTACCAGTCGGTACATATCACTGCTGTTTGTGTCACCATTGGCTGTGTCACTGTATGCTGTCCCATGTCACCATTATCTCTGTTACCAGACTGTACATATCACTGTTGTTTGTGTCACCATTGTGTCATCATTATATATGTCACCACTGTCTATGCTACCATTATCTGTGTCACTGTTGTCAGTCACTGTTGTCTCCATCACCGTTATATATGTCACCACTGTCTATGCTACCATTATCTGTGTCACTGTTGTCTGTCACCATTGTCTGTGTCACTGCTGTCTATGTCGCCAGTGTATGTGTCACCATTCACAGTGTCAGCAATGTCTATGTCACCAGTTTATGTCATCATCATGTCTATTTCATCGGTGTCTGTTTCATTGACGTCCGACACCATCGGCTATGTTACTAACTGTCCATGGCACTGTTGTATGGTCACTATCATTCATGTCAAAGTTTCATTGATGCCCATCACTGCTTTTTGTTTTACCATTTCCGTAACCACCATTTTCTGTGTGATTGACAGTCAGATTGTTGACCTTGTCACCGTCATCCATGTTACCATGGTCTGTCACCGTCATCCACGTCACAACTGGTGTCTGAGTCACCATTATCAGTGTCACAGTGACTGTTGTCCGTGACATCATTATTCGTGTCACCATCCTCTATGTCATCATTGTCCATGCACCGTTGTCCATTCATCCTAATCTATCATTGTTGTCCATGTACCGTTATCGCTACTGTGCCAATATTGGCTGTGTTCTCGTCAGATGAAATGGTGGGACTTCATGAAAACATGGCACACATGCTGACAATGACGTAGTGTTGTACTTTTGTTCTGAAGCAGACACGGCAATAATGTATTGTAATATCCCGTCGTAATTGCATTGGCTCCAACAACAAGGAAAAACAAATTAATATTATTCGATTTAATTCAATGACATGCAGCATATGCCATTTTATATGATAAAGATGAAAATTCGCTTTCAATGGAATTAAAATTTATTGAAAATGAATTTCAGAATGGATTAAGTTTTGCGCCACTCTCCTTATTATACATTTGGCTAAGTATTAGCGATAATCCAGTCAAATCTCATTACAATCCTTTTAATAGTGCTGTTCCAAATTTAATATTTCTTTGTTTCCGAGTTGGCACCAACGCCGAAAAGTGGGCTTAATCTGACCAAGTAGATACACAAGGGACTGAGTCTGGCGGTGACCATTAATTTTTTGATGGGCTCTACAATAACATTTGAGTCATTTAACCAAATGTACGCCTGCATGGGTACGAATAAAGCGATTGGCAACTAGACTGTTGGGCAGCTTTTGTCTCGGGGCAGCGACTCGGAACTGGATGTGCAGGGTGCTGCAGTAACTCACGCCTCTGTCCACTCCCCACGTTTCCAGGCCACTCTCCGCCCCCCAACCCACCCCCCCCCCCCGCCACAAAAGGTGGGGGGATCTCTCAACATTTCCTATGCCTGAGCGATTCTTTTTTAGCCTTTCCGTCAGCCCATTAATCATTCGTTGAAAACTCATGGTCACAGTGGAAGCCGAAATTTGCTCGTCTGCATAAAATGTCACCGAAGGTCGCTCATTTTTCATGCTCTCAATTTTGCGCCAATTGAATACTGATCACGTAAAATATTCACTGTGTTTGTGTTCTTTTTGTGAGCATTGCAATTCAATTCTTTTAATGTATATTGTTGTATACATTCATTGAAAAGATAACTTTCTATTTATTGCTTTTCTTTTTCTATACATTTCAATAATAGCATGCAGGTTTCACATTATGGTGAACAAGGTCACATAAATATTCTTTATAATGATAGAGAAGCATGCATATAGTCCATTACATAATATAGAAACGATTGAAATAAAATGTGAACACCTAGTTATTACAATTATTTCAATGTTGTTAATGTCAATGTATTTTTATCGACATACTTTAATATGCATCGACACGTTAGATTTAAATGGTAATGGAATATGTATATTTTTCTGATTGATATTTTAATATTTCTTTCGGAGGAGATATAAATTTCTTAATAGAAAATGTTCATACTAACTTCAGTGGAATAAGGAAAATCAATATAAATTAATAAATAATGCTCAGGTGGATATTCACTGGTGTCTGACAATTAAACCTGCTAATTGGCGTCACAACTTTGTTAAAATCATCGGGGGATGACATGAACGACGGGGGATGACATGAACGACGGGGGATGACATGAACGACATCCCAGTCTGGAAACCTGAACTTGATGAGTTGTGTTTTGTGAGAAAACATATTAAGTCTTCGGGATTTAATTTTGCACATGTTTCAATTGTTAATACATTGTTTACTGTCTGGTTTAGTAGAGCACTTGGACATGAGGGTAGAAGATTGCATGAAACGTTAGAACAAATTAATTAGGTCTACTTGAAACATAAACCAGAGGCAATCGTACATATTTGAGTATGTTTTTGAGCATGTTTTTCAATATGTTTTTGAGTATGTTTTTGAGTATGTTTTCATTCTCAAGCTCGGATTTGTGAACAAAACATTGAAGAGCATGAAATCCTACTCAGAAAGGTTGCATAACATCTGGCCAGATGGTCTGTCTGAATTTGGCTTTAGAATCGACTCGTTTTAAATTATTATTACTTTTCATTTGTATGACAGATTATTGGTTTAAAGCAACAGGAAGCTTGCGACACCCGTAGAGCTCTACAATGCTGACTGCTGCTGGTAATCTGTGACCACCACCACAGCCAGATGATCCGTCTGAATTGGGAGTTTAGAGCCACTTTCAAGATTATTTCCCTTGTATCACAGCTTGTTAGTTGAGAACAGATGGAAACGTGCAACACCAATAGAACTGACTTATGGCCTGGTAGCACTGAATGTTGCAGTAAACCTATGAACACTGACTGGTATTATGAACCAACCATGGATGATGTGTACTGCAACAGTACAGACAGCACGGATCCTTTGGTAATACCACAACAGCAACAACAACAAGCAATAAGATTGTGTATTAGCAAGTTTAGTCACTATCGCCTCATAGCTTCCTGCCAATCAATATTTTTAAATGCCTTAAATTGTTAACTGGTTCGTGCTTAACTCCTGCCAGCAATGACACAGAAACGGTGTCAGTGGGTCGACAATTCAAAGAGAAATGAGTAAAATAGGTACACAGAGGGCACAATGCCACTACCTAGCGCTCCACGTATACGTAGACAATAATTCAATTACAGGAAGACATGTATTTCTAGATGTCTCAACAACCTGAAATTCAAGAAGTTGGATAAATGTATAAATTCCAAATCTTCCACATTAGCCTGTCTGCACTCACCATTCTCTAACGGTAATTCCATATCACGTCATTCATCCCAGCCGTCCATTTGTCCAGTCTAAAGCTAATCGTCCAGTTTGTATTGTCAAGTGATTCCTCAGCCGACCGGGGCTCGCATTCAAATTGACCACACGTTAATCTGATTTCAGCGATCGGGACAGGGAAGTGATAGAACGGCAGCCAATGTGGACCTTTTCCAAAGACCAATGTTTAATTGTATTTATTTCTTGGGTCTAGCTACGCCGAGTCCCTGAAGGAAGAGAATCGGTCTGGGGAATTCAAGTGAAAAATTACATTAGTTCCTGGGAACTTGTTCTGGCAACATGTTACACTTTCGCTCCGACATCCGGGCAGTTCGAGAAGAAAACACGGGGACTTCTACAGAATTCGTCTCGAATCAATAATGAAAATAGCGATTCTCCTTGTCGTATTTTCACGTTTCGACGTCTCACAGCTTTTTCTATTCTGCCAACGGTTAGCGCCATTGGAACAATTTCAATTAGGGGGAATGGTCGGTCATGGGTTCTGTGAGGCAACAGTGGTAAGGGACAATGTCTGTTGTAATATCGGTGACGTCATAAAGCTAACAGAATGGGATTTTCAACCGAATCAATTTCCCATTTTCATTTCGTTCCAAAATTGCTACCAGTTTCATGTTTGAATTCTGATATCAAAGGACCTGCTGGTGGTGGGCAATGCAGTTCTGTTATGTCTATAAATAGAGGAATTCCAGTAATGAATGATAACAATTGCATATTGGATAAATGGCTACATTGTGTTGATACCCAAAGTAAACTGCTCCACGATGGTGTTACACATTGTTAAACATGTACAAGAGCAAAGTAATGTATCATGGATGATTTATGTCAATGTCCATACAAAAACATGAGAATGAGAAGGAAAAAAATCCACATGTAATCCTATCAGAGGAAACGGAACAACCATCCATCCGTCCACATTATCTGAAACAATACCCAACATAAAGCACGTAAATCTTGATCAATAATTCATCCGATTGCAAATTCCATCCATCAAAACACTAACCTTTCACAAACACAAATTGGCAGAACTTGATTGTCAATGTATCTGCCGATGTATTTATGTCATTTCCTCAACTGAAGCTTAATGAAATGGAAATGCGCGACGTTTATTTCGATATATTTGTAAATAACACACTTGGACTGTGCTCTGACAGGCATTTGGATTAGTTTCTCCTGACCACTTGAATTACTTTCTGATGACCAATAAGTGGACAAAGTATGAATGCTGACCGATTGCTTCTACAAGGTCCACTGGACATTCTAATAGGCCTGTCAGAGTGGACAAACACACATGAAAGAGACCAGTCATTGAATCAGATTGCTGTTTGATTAACAATATTGTCGTCCTTGCGCTAGGATTAAAAAGAATCGTTGACCAAGACACGATCGCCACTCTACCATGCATTAACATACCAGGTACTTCACAAGTGCTATTGACAAATTTGTTATTAACTGTGTTCTTTGTAAAAACAGATTTAACACTTGTCGCCCAAGCATATTGGATAAGTTGCTAAACCATATTGAGGAATATAATTATTTAGTTATTCCATCCAGCAATGTTAATACATGTATTATCATTAGTAATAATACACCATAGAAGCTGATAATGCCAGGAATATAGCTTCTCCAATATTGAATATCTTCAGTACAATATGGTATTCATGTAGACAGTGGGAGGTACATAGCCTATGATACAGCATAGTAGATATACTTAGAGGGGGATATATCATATAATATCCATGTTAATAAAGAGATAAATATACTGTATATAATATCATATTCATGTTTATAAGTATACTACATAAAATATTGTATCAATGTTTTGAAAGCCAAATATATTCTTTAGATATGGAGAGATACACTACGACATTGTATACTATACATCCATGTGGACATAGGATACAGTACCTATTATACTTATAGATACAGACGAATACAGTATTTATACAATCCAATAGCACTTCGCACCTGACACACCATATCTGTTTCCCATGTTTATAACTGTTAAAGGTGTTTATAACTAACATGCTAACATAGACAAACATCACTGTAGCTCTATCATCCTCGTGTGTATACGCAACAAGGCCTTCTCAAAATAACGGAACTTCTGGGTGGGATTCAAACCTGGAATCTCCCAATTTCTTACCCATCGTGCCAACTACAGAAACGGTCATTAAAGACAGCATATAACCCCACGACCACACAATATCAACGCTACTAAAGAGGTCATTTAAGACAGCGCAGAAGCATACATAAATCGCTTTAGCAGCCCTGCCTATTAGGCCTGTGAAATAAACACATAGAAATTCTTAGCAAATTAATGATCCATGCCTCGCTGACCGCCGTGGCAAACATCAAAACCAATTTACACTGGGATTTCTTTGAAGACACGAGATTAGAATGAACGGAGACCATGTGCCTGCCAAAGCTGAACCAAAGTTGTGTTATCAATAACGGTAAAGTTGTGAAGCCGCAGAAAACATTACGTCAGTACCATCCCACAGCCAGGAAAGAGAGCATCCTGAAGTACTGTACTTAATGATGCTGCAGTAGGGAGCACGTAATTGTGTTACGGAACGACCCAACGAGGCATTTTCACTAAAAGCATTAAGTCACCTCTTAACTAGGCTTTTGTTTCCACGTTAGGTCCACTTAAGATATACTTTACAGACAGTCTACTGTGCCACAAGATAATGCTGAATCATGCCTCCATTGCTACTCTAGCTCCACTTGACACATACTTTAAAGTCACTACCGTGCCATTTCAGCAACACAAATCTCAAAACGTACGGAAATCCATTTTAACCCTCTCCCTGCTGGATTAGGTAAAAGCACTGTTCATTAGGGAATCTCTGGTTGCCTTCAGCAGGGGGAGGGTTAATAAAATAAAGGTGAACAATTTGTCTTAGCGTATCTTGTCTTAGGATATTGCCAAGCATTCTAAAGTAATCGTCTAACAGGCAAACACAGAACTACATCACTTAAGCTTTACAAAGTATCTTTTAAAAGATGTTATGGTTGAAATGCAACAGAGTATGATAAAGTGCTAGAAATCGAATATACTTGTGTCAGCAGTCAGTATCTATAGATGCTAATGTCGTAATGATGCCACATTTCATCCACAAAAAAATTAAATTACGTTTACTGTGTAGTGATATCCATGGCAACATGTAGCTTTTTCTTAATCTCTCTCAACAATCAAAAGCCACCAACAGCGTCAGTAAAAACGTGATTTCTACAAGCTGATTAGCTGACAATACCGCAGAGCTACTATATTGATTATTGCTCCGATTTCTTTTCGCTAATCGTTGAAAGAATACCTAACAGTATTAGCTAGCAGTATTGAAATCCAAAACATAAAGTACATTTAAAGTGATACTAACTGCCTACACATTATATTCCACCCTGTTTCATCGATTCGGTTGTGGGAAAAACTGGTATTCATAACAAGGTCACAAGGGAAGAGAGAAGCGTAATTAAAAACAGATTTTTATGGATACACAGGAGTCTAACTGAAAGATTTATGGCAACAAGTTAAATTTACCTTGCCGCGATTTGTAACGAGATCAAATGCGAACATATCCAGCTAGTATCTTGATGAAGGCGAAATGGAACACACTGCTGCTGTTAATCCAATATTGGAATAAATCTTGTCATCAATGCCATATAAGAATGCAATAAATATAACAATATTTGATATTGCTATGGTAGTAAATTGATATGAAACGTCAGATATAACACGAAGCTCCGAGATTGGATACACAAGGGATGGGACATTTGAGCTTTATTTCTGTTATCACGCTGTAAACATTACGAGAATGTATCCCCGATTGGATATGACTAAGAGAAATCACGTTATATATATTACAAACGGGCCACTGAGTCCACTATGACAATATTGACAGTTATCTGACCATACTTTTACTGCCTTACCTTCGGAGCCGTTATCAATCGGATAACAATAAATTTGTACAATCCACAACGGAACGCACACAGATTTCTCCTCTTCGCGTCGGCGATTGGGAAAGGAAGCTATCCGAATCGCAGACCAGTTTCTGATCAATTCTATGGTACAGCATCAGCTGTTCCGACTCGCTGCTCTTTGTAAGCCTCGCGACACCTGTCGAAAGCTCGTTGAATTGCCCGCCACCGTCCGTAGTCGTCAACTGCGCTCATTCGTTGTCAATTCCGCTTGTTGATTGTCCCCGACCCTACACCAGGTGACACTTGTTCAGTGTTGACCAATACGACACCGAGTACCCTCTCGCGGACAGTCCACCCTGGTAACAACACAGTCTCCAGTAGATAACGCTCAACCACTGTTTGCTTTGCATTAAATAACCCTACTGCATAAACAGCCATGCGTTAAAGCGTTTTGTAACATAGAGTAGGGTATTTGGGTGTGATGGAGACGGTATGGTGACGGGGTGCAGCTTAACCCGGGTATAAGGTGGAGAGGCAGAGGCTAGGGTTTCATTGAAGTGATTACAAAGAAGACAATCTCAGCCTCATGAATACCATCTGTATATAATGTAATGTCTCGCGAACGTGTGTCAAATATCATTCGTACAATAGTGTATAAACATTGGCGTTAAAACGACAATGTTGATTTAGACTACAATAATCAAATATGGCTACTGAACGGTCACTTTGTCGCAGACGGGATACTTATCTGTCTAGACTGTAATGTAAGTCTTAAATACCTACCTCTGTATTACCGTAGTTTATATTGCAATAAAAATCATGAAATCTTTATGAATAACATACAAACGAGAAATGTTCTCAATGTAACAGCTATATGCTAACCGACATTTAGTCTGCAATGCAATGTTATACAAGTCTTACATATCCAGCATTAGATGTTAATGGAATTTAATTAGTACTTTGTGCAGATATCAAAAGCAGGCCCCAAAATTACAAAACATTTTTAGGACGATTTTATCCTCACTCATCCCCCCATTCGGCCGTTACATCACAGTAGGAATATTTCACACAAAATAATGTGATGAATCTTTTTCTTTTTCTTATTTTTGTGTTGGCAATAACCCTACTTTTACATGTTGGGGGAAATTGCCTTTAACAAAATTATAAAACCATTTAATACTTTTATACAAAACATAATCCAACATAATCCGACAAGGACTTATAAATGTATACAGCACCCAACTATTACCTATCTACTGTACAGACAATGGAGACAGCCCCCGAATCACTGTCACATCATACAGCACTCTGAAACAATCCTGCCACTTCATGTACTGTATATCTTTGACTTTGTATGCAGAGGTGTCCGACACTCGCATGTCATTCAATTGTGAGCAGGTGACAGTCACACCGCGGGTAAGTGTGCACACTGTCAGACAGCGGGGGGCTCCTGTACAAAACAGCAGTAACACTACGCTAACCTTACCTCCAGCCATAGACTTACACCATTGCTAATGTTAACATTTCAGGTACCTTATGGGTCGATCAAATTGGCCCGAATGCCATTCCGGTGTTTTCCGAATAGGTATTTTGGTGTACGGGGGGAGTTAACGGATAATATTTGGGAAGCATTCGTGTTCTAGGAGCATACTGGCTGTTTGGCTACGTACCGTGGCATTCAGTAGCTCAAAAAAATGTTTGTGCATGTTCAAAATAATTTTCATCGAGCATCCGAATGTGGCATCCATGTGTATCCGGGAAGTATTCGGGAAGCATACGGCATGTACGGAAAACGTTCGGGAAGCATACGTCTATTTTTTTATGGATTCTTGGTGCATCTAAAAATTTGCAGGTGCTGGGTTCTGTATGCTTTCCGAACACCCCGAATGGACCTAGAACATGACGAATGCATTCCAAATGTTTTCAGTATCCTTTCCGGATTTCGGAAAGCTTGTGGAAAGCATGCAGAAAGAGTTCTAGCCTAGGTTGATTTGCCATGTTCGGAAAGCATTCGGCAAGCATACAGAAAGTGTTTGGAAAGGAAATGCATTCGGAGGGACATTTGGCCAGTTAAAAAAAATCACACCACTTTCGTATACGGAAAACAAACGGAATGGCATTCGGGCCAGTGTGATCGACCCATTAGCGTTACGCTGTTTTTGGTACAGGAGAGCGCTGGTGTACACAGGTCTGGATTGGTGGTCATGTAAGGTGGATATCAGCTGCACTATGAACCAGCCAGACACACACTCATTGACAATAAATCTGTCCGACATGGTGGTAATTGATTGTGTACAGAGTGAAGTCTGATCCCCGAGGACATTCTGGCTACCTGAGAATAGAGGATTTGAAGCTTTGAGGCTTTGTCCAGTGGTACACCTAGGTGGGCCAGGCTCAACGCATGTCAAAAGTTTCACTTTTATCTTTATGTACGGTATATCTATCTATCTAGACATGTATCTGCCTGCATAACACTATTATGTTGTATAGATTTCTGTGTCAACCCATGACCCTAAGGTTAAAGTTCAAAGGAAAATGATTAAATGAATGCATATAGTGGGGAGAAATAAATGAAGGGCTGTAAATTCAAGAGATATACAAACATGTATGTGGGTTTAGAAAAAAATAGGTGGGCTTAAAATAAATATATATTCTGTATAAAAACACTTTTCATGTCATAAAGACACAGACACAGATAGTGAAGCTAGGTCTTGGTCATTAAAATACATTTTTTCCATTAGAAATCTGTCATTTATTTTTCACAAATGTACAGTTACTAGGATGTTAACCTATACGTAATTGGTTGACAACGGACATTATTATCTAACTGGACTTCCACGTGATGTGGTAATAAGAGGTTGTTCTAAATGCCGGTTCTGGCATACATCACATACTAGTATTGGCATACATAGTCCAGTCAAAATAGCCTCAAAAAGGGCCTAACCCGGGACAAATTGCAACAGAAATGGTTTTAATGGTTTTGAAT
>JAVCKZ010067576.1:0-14338 GCA_034780755.1 Lepetodrilus elevatus
ATCCCCCCCCCCCCCCCCCCACCTACTTACTCATGGGATGTTAATGTGAATCAATATCATCGCTTAGCCTTTTCAAACGTAATAATTATTGACAGAGATTCCCTCGCTTCTGGAATCGACATCGGTGTTGATTTCATCACGTGATGGCGAGTCCAAACTCCCTCATGGTTTAGTTCCTGAATTGGGTGGCATCTCACTATGCTCTGCAGGTCCCAGCAGACCTCCAGGCCCGACATCCCCTTTGTATGTATAGATTCATATTACCATGTTTTCATATCACCCCTCTTCGTGTCGTCGCTGCTTAATGCTTGGGTCAGTGATGGCAAATCATAACCAAATGGGGGATGCATTTTTACAGCTGCCAAGCTCTGGATTATTCAAATGCCCGCCCATCCCCTTTCCCCTTCCCCATCCCCTCTCCCTTTGCCTTCCCCATCCCACTCTCCCCCTCCCTCATCCCCTGCCCTGCCCCCTGCCCACCCCTTGGCCGTTTTCTGCTCCCCCTTTCAGTAAGGATAGAACATTGGCACTATGCCTGAGGTCCAAACTACAACATCCAATACCGGCCAGTCTGAGTACTAGTGGAACTTTTTTAAAGGCTATTTGTATATGGGTCTTGTGATTACATTTATTTTTTTACAATGACTTTCTGTGGTCCAAGCTAAAATGGAGAGACAGAATGTTTGTATGATTTGGGGCTTGTACCATGTTATCGATAAGAGGAATGGTGGTGGCAAAAGTATTTAACTGATATACGGAGGAAAAGGATGTGATACTATTGATTTCCAATTTTGGAATAATTCCTCACTGTAGGTAAATAATAAATGGTTGAGGAAACTTTCTCTTGTGTCCGTTGCGTTGCCATCTATGGAATTGATAATTTCTTCATAAAATTATTTCCTGGAGAAATCTTGTTTACCCAGTATCTCAATAAAGTCTCTACTGGTTAGGGACCTATTACAGTGGCGCATCCAGGGGGTTGGAATAACCCCACCCCTACCCTACGCACCCCCCCCCCCTCTTTTATTGAACACCTATCAAAAATGCCCTTTTTCCATTTACAAGGTGCCCCTTTTCTGATTAATTATTAGTCAGACAAGTTATTGCTTTACCTATATTAAAAGTGACCATTTTGCATTTACAATGGGCCACCTTTTTGGTGAACTATTCAACTTGGATTGTTTAGATATTAAAAGCACCCTTTTTCTATTTAAAAAGTGCTAACTTTCTGGTGACACTTAAGATAGGAGTCGCAAATGGGTGAAAGATTCCCGCAGCGACGTTAAACTCCATATTCATCATTAAGATAGAAGACTGCTTTGCCTTATCAGGAGTGCCCATTTTCCATTTACAAATTGACCATTTTCTGGTGAATTATTAGACTCATACTAGAGGTTGCTTTACCTATCAAGCATAATTAGTAGGTGTTCTTTATTTAAAATATGCCATAATCCAAATCAATCGCGAATGCGGAAGCGCTACAGCAGGGCGTAGGTGATAATAGGTATTGGGTGATAATAGGTCCCTAACAACTGGTACAGTTACATTTAAATTTGAAGAGTAAATAAAATTACTGGTTGTTTTAGTATTAGCCGAGTTTGGAACATGCCTAAGTTTGTTACAAGGTAAAATCTATGACCTTTAGCTCCATTTGACAACATGAAAATAGGTAAATGTACTAAACACAGAGGCAGTAGGGAACCGTCGTAAGTAAAGTCACAGATTAGTGGAACCTTCATATATCCACATTAGCGGTATGCATATCGTGAAGGATCCCATGAAAAGTGTTATGTTGAGGGTGTACTATATGCACTGAGTCTTGTTTTGCATGACATTTAGGGGCTGCTCCTTTCTAGCTGTTCTGTCTGAACTTTCTGTCCGATGCATGTGCAGTTACACTGTGCGGTGTTGATCCTTTGTAACTGCGCATATGTCGGACAGAAAGTACAGACAGAACAGCTAGAAAGGAGCAGCCTCCATGTAAATCAGTGCAAGTATTTTGGGCATATATATACACCCCTTTCTTGAAATGTAGGCCAGATAACTAACTTAAACTGCATTTTGTTCAATGTTCACAAACTATTTTTTAAATACCTGCTCTTTCCCGTTCCTTCACCAAAACTCCAATAATAACGTTATAATGCCGGTTGAAATAGCTTCCACCTCAAATAGGGCCGGCAATGTGATACCATGAAAGCTCCTGGCCCAAGTATAATACATGCTGCCCCAAAATAATGCATCCACCATATGCATATCTCGTTATTAGGCAATGTCGATCATATTCAAGAATGATCCATGTTGACCCTCTCACAAATCACTATAAAGTGACCATCAATGTTGTCAATGTTTTGCCGAATAGTATTTTGGGTCCTCTTTCCTTCAATGCAATGGTCATCCTAGAAAGTGAAGCGTTTGTGTATAAAATGCCCTAGCATTAAGGGCAGTATACCTATAGCCTCCACGATTGTCCTCCGTGTCTGCTCAGTGGTTTTCTTTGTTGTAAGGTATGAGTTTGTACCCAGTTCTGATTATCAATGTGGCCATCATCGTGCTATTGGGTGCTGTTACTGCTCGCTGATTGACAACAGCAATGTAGTCCCTCAGTCTGCACACCAGGGAATGGGAGTCACACTAAGATACTTGTGGATAATCCACAATATGCTGGGATTATCTTGGACACTCCTGAATGCTTCAGGACAGTATGGGATATTCCTTGACACTTTGAGTGGGATATCCTTGGACACTCTAGGAAACTTGACACTCCTGAATGCTTCAGGAAACTGTGGGACATTCCTTGACACTTTGGGATACTTGGATATTCTTGGACATTCTAGGAAACTTGTTGAACACTCCTGAATGCTTCATGACACTGGAATATTCCTTGATACTCTGGGATACTCTTGGATACTACTGGATGCTTCAGGACACTTTGCGATATTCCCTAACACTCTGGGATGTTCTTGAACACTCTTGGATGCTCTTGGACACTACTGGATGCTTCAGGACATGCTCTGGGATATTCCCTAACACTTTGGGATATTCCCTAACACTCTGGAATACTCTTGGACACTACTGGATGCTTCAGGATGCTCTGGGATATTCCCTAACACTTTGGGATATTCCCAGGAACTCTTGGACACCTGGGTCCTATTGGAGACTTGGGGACCCTCTGGGATGTTTCCTGGCGCTGGGATACTCAGATACTCCCCAACCCTCCTGGACAGTCTGGGGATTTGTCGTCATTGTTGGACAAGGTTATCATATGATAGAATGTAACTTGCAACTACAATTACCCTCCAAAAAAATCAACAATTTAGATAAAACAAATTTTACCTGTATTGTAATACAACAGACATAATGAACATGTCATATCCTCCACTTGATCTATAGGTATGTTTCTGATCATTATCTTGTGAAAACTAAATTTTAGGAGAATTCCCGGAATGTCATAGATAGATGATAGGTAGATGTACACATGAAGTGAGTGATTTCTTTGTGTCTGTGGAGCAATTTGTGGATCACAGTATCTATACAACGCCACAGAGGTGACCGACTTAGTGGAAAACTAGTTCATCAATCGATCTTCTTTCTTTTCCTCTTTTCTTCCTCTCCTCTCTTCTCCTTCTCAATGCCCTGCCATCTGTACCAACTGTACTGACATATCTGTGTTAAAGGAGTGTAGCCATGATGAGAGAATTCTAAAAGTGTTGAAAGAAAATGCCAAATTATTCCTGATATACATATAATTATATAATGGTCAATGAATGATGGAGTTCTAAGATTGTGGTCTATTTAACCCTCTCCCTGCTGAAGGCACCCGGAAATGCCCTAAAGAGCTGTGTCTGTGCCTAATCCAGCAGGGAGAGATTTAATAGTCATTGAATGATGGCATACATCTATGATCTATGTAATGATAAGTGAATGATGAAATTCTAAAGCAAAGATTTATCATTTTATAATGTTTGAGTGGGCTATAGCAGCCATGTTCTAACTATAGCAGGATATTCTAGTGAGCTGGCATCACCAGCCAGCTGGAATTCCAGCCTAGTACAAGCCGGGAATGTAGTCTATATAATGGTCATTGAATGTTGTTCTAATGCAGACTAGTTGGTTAATAATGTGCAAGTTGAGTATAACCATGTTCTAACTGTAGCAGGATATTCTAGTGAGCTGGCATCACCAGCTGGTGGAATTCCAGCCTAGTACAAGCTGGGAATGTGCACAAGAACATGTAAGCCATGATAGGTGTGAAATAATCTTGAAAGTGGCTTTAAACTCTATTTCAACCCAGCAGTCCTTGGCACCAGCACTGTATTCCTGCTGCAGACTTGTGATGCTTATCCTACTGCAAGATCTCATTTCAGATAGCCGGTCCATGTACCCATATGTCTATACCAGCTGATAACATTCACAATAGGCAGTGCTGTGAGCACGACTGCCAACATTAAGGGGCAGCACATTTGTTTTTATCTCCCAATTAGTATTATTGGATGAATAATTGGCATTCTTACATTTTCTTATTTATTCATTTTTTAATTTCCATGTTTGGTTTTCTTAAATTTTCTTATTTGGTTTTCTTAAATTTCCTTGTTTGAATAAAATAATACAAAGGCATTTAGTTTTTTACCATTTATTAAATGAAATCAAGCTTTATTTAACATATGATAGTTTCTTCTGGCTGCATATTTTTTGTACCGTATATGTCAAAGCTAACAAAATCAATATATGCTAAGGTTAACAAAATAAATCTGTATATTTCAGATGTTATTTTTTATTAAATTATTTCCTATGCTCGTTATCACAAATAGTTCCGGATCCAGGATACCGCAGATCATCCTTGTACTGCACCCAGAACAGCACTGTCCTAGCTCCCAGATAAACCTCCAGCCCGGTAGGAAACATCAAAGTGGTGTTGTCTCCCACCCAGCCACCAGATACCAGACATCAGAACCCGTACCTTGAAGCCAGTCCTTTGTACACGGGTGACCTCCGCTCCTCCTCACGACCCCTCACGACCCCACACGACCTCCAGCAACAACGTATAGGGTTATGGTTGAGGGCGGGATAATTACATGTCGCTCTGGGTTATTCGAGCTGATTCAGTCCAGATTTGAAGCATGGGATCAATGCGATCCAATGAAGTCTTCCCTCTCTCGGCACTCCCCCTTACTCATATTAGTCGTTATTGAACGATCATTGCTTCTTGATGGAGCCATTGTCTAGTAGAGGGGGGACTCTGCTCGGCTGTTTGTTCAGATATTGTCATCAAGTAGTATTTCGAGTGGCGTACATTTCGACACTTGTCAGTCATTGACAATGAATGCATTGTTATTGCCGGTCTTTGACTCAGGTATGAGGGTATTTACTGAAGGCTATTCTCCGTATATAAATGTGTGTATGTATATTAAGAAAACTTATACCCTGTATTAAGGATAATGTGGATATCAAGAAACATATACTTATACACTTTAATATTCTCAGTGTATGTACTGGGTATGTATATTAAGAAAACATCATATATTACGATAATATAGATATTACGAAACATATACTTATACACTTTAATATTCTCAGTGTATGTACCGTACTGGGTATGTTAAGAAAACATCATACCATATATATTAGGATAATATGGATATTACGAAACGTATACTTCTACACTTTCGTATTTAGAAGACATTATGTACTTTAACTGTCTTTGGCTGTTGGAAACCAGAGATGCCCTTTAGAGAATTGATTGGAATTAATATGGCATTGAGAGCTTTTTAGCACTGAAGAGTTAGTTAAACCAGCAGTATTTCTTACCAGTTCCAATGTAATGAATTTAAAACTCTTTTTTTTTTTTGGTACCGCGCTAAAGTTCCATATAACTGTTCTCCAGTTATTAGCAACTCGAGCTGCACTTGCAGGAATTCCTCGAAGCGATAAAACCTGCTCTTTAGTTGACAAGCTAGAAAGTAAAGCTCTCAGAAACAAATTGTTCATTTCTCAGCGATGCTAGGAATCGAGCTTGCCTTCATCTTGTTCAGCAAGATATGCAGCATCGGTTTAATTATCTGCCAGATGGGTAATCAGGTCTTCTGGAAGTGATGGTAATATACAGCAGTCAGGAAACATGTGTTCCAGTCGGCGCCTCACGAGTACATGCACCATCAAGCTTTGAGATTTTTGGGAGGGTTCGGCCGAAAAATGCACAATTCGGCCAATTGGAAGAAGTGGCTTAAAGAATTTGATAGCTTGGCTGAAGTTGTAACGATGTACAGATATTTTCTCGACATAAAAATATGGATTCCGACATGGAAATTTAGTTTATGATTTGTTCGCCTTTTCAAGGAATCCTTCCAGGGTCATTAACAGTGGGAGTGAATATGATATAAATGCAGTAAGGTTTGCTGACGAGTAGTCTTTGTGGTCAACATTGTGTTGTAATGCTTTCCTATAGCAATGTCAAAAACCTTCATATGTCAATACCAACATGGCATCCTTAACCCTCTCCCTGCTGGATTAGGCACAGGCACTGCTCTTTAGGGCATCTCTGGTTGCCTTCAGCATGGAGAGAGTTAAAGAAGGCATATCTCAGAGGAATCATTGCATACATTGCTTATACCGATGGATACAGAATGAGTCGATGGATACAGAATGAGTCGATGGATACAGAATGAATCAATGGATACAGAATGTGTTGGGCTTTATTATGCTGCCAACCATTGAACATATGACAACATTTATTTGGATATTTCCGCATGACGTTCCACTGCTGAAATCAGAGGTGCTAAGCTATTGCTGAGTGATGGCATGTTGATGTTGATGTCGACATCAACATGTGGTGGCCATCTCTCTTCTCCCCTAACCCCCCTTCTCCCCAGCCCACCCCCACACAACCCCCACCCCTGTGAAATCCTATTAAAGAATGATGGATGTCCCTCTGTAGACCACTGCGTCTTATCGCTGTCGGCAATATGCTACCTGCCTCTCCTCCACGCACTAACCACGCCACTCACTCACAGCTTATAGAACAAGGAAACGGAGAACATTCCATACACCTTTGATTCCTTACAACTCAAACTTTTCTTTTATTTATTTTCCAATGTTATTTTTCAAAATTTTAAGATCAATTTTAAAATTGGTTTTGATGTGAAATAACGATGCAGCAGATTATCAAGTTTTCAACGCTTCTTTACAACTCCAACTTTTGTATTCATTTTAATACGTTTAAAGTCAATTTTGCTTTGAAATGATGTGGAATGGACTTGCAAGAAGCTGTATATTTATGGATTTGATTGAAAGGTGTTGCTCACTGCTTATAGAACAAGGACATAGAGAACATTCCATACCTTTGATTCATGACAACCCTAACTTTGGTATTGATTTTTTTTCTCAATATTTTAAAATCAATTTTACAGTCAAATTTCCTATGAACTGACAATGGACCAAATTAGAAAGTGTGTGTCACTTTGATCCTTTACAACGCAAACGTTTCAATTATTTTAATTATTTGATTATTTATAATCAATTTTAAAGTTAATATTTCTGTGCAATGTCAACGGACTGCATTAGCAGGAACCTGAATATATTCTTGGGATTTGATTGAAAGGAAGTGCGTCACAGTGTTCCGACATGCAGCCTTCACCTGTGTGGACCTTCAGTAGCCAATGGGCTGTCAGCGTTTACTGCCGTTAATTACCCCTGTGCCTGTACACAAAGACCCCGCCTCAGGGCGTCACTTTACACGTCTTCAAACACACCTACATGGTGGTCTACAAATCCAATTTCTTGTCAAAACATTTTTTTTCCACCGCGCAAATTGCTTTTCATATCCTTGGGCTATTTCGTCTGAAAGCTTCGTGCACTTTGTGCTGTTGTGCCAAGAACCCGAAACTCAGATTTGCAGAGAATTTCGGTGCCAGCTAAATGTGCTTTTCCTTTTCGTATGGAAGGAAAGGTGTATAGTGCATTTATTTGTGTGCGAAATCAACAGCATTCAAAGCGTTAATTTACCACCATTCAAACAGAACTTGGTCATTTCGGTGCCAACACTTGGTCGGCATTTAGCATGTGCTTTCTGACTGGTTGCGCTCACTTGAGAAGGTTTCTTCGCGGTTTCTGATAGTGCAGCTCATCACTGTGCTTTCTGATAGTGAGGCTCATCTCCAAGTGTCGTGTACGACTGTGTCAAGTGTATAAGTTGCCAGTATCTGCGTCTGCTTGATAACACTGCTCATTGAAGTCTCAGATGTGGGGTTTCATCCTGATAAAAATTGTTCACGAAAATATTCATGTTACTGAGTACACATTTATATGGTGGCGATTATATTTTTTTCGTGTTGTGAAAACTTTCTGAAAAATATCATGTGTAGGCTTAAGTGGAATAATAAGAAAAAGGGAATAAATGAAGAATAATATTGTAAATTGTATTTAAATATGTCTTAGCTATCATAGCATGTATTGTTTAGTGTACATATTTGAATGCCAGATATATGTTGTTAGATAACAGTTAGTTCGATAGGCAGTGCAGTTATCATCCTTGGTCTGTCAGTACCAGCTGGTGCTAGCAGGTTTACTGAATCATTCAGCGCTACAAATGTTGTGGGTTTCATCCTGCCATATTCCCGCAGCGACGATGTTAAACTCCATTTGCACTCACATCCTGCCATAAACTGACAAGCCATGATATAAGTGAAAGAATCTTGAAAGCAGCTCTAAACCACAATTAAAAACAAACTAAACAACAAAAAGAAAATATACATAGGGAAGAAGAAAAGATTTATTTTTGGATTGAAATTGGTACCATATTTCAATGCAATTTGTGCATAGAATAGTGCAAAGAACACAAAAGGACACAAATTAATTAAAAGTAGCCTCAGTAAAACGATGCCAAATAACCAAAAGGATTTTCTTGCGGCAGTCTCCTGGCGATTTGTGTGATAAGAGTAAAAGTAGCTGGACAGAGCCATTTCTAGTGGTGGACAGATTCATTTGAATTTCAGGCATTCTTTTTGACAGCAAGGAGACTTTTAACCAAAGCCCAATTTGTTACTGCCAGTCCATCCTCTAGTATAAATACCCCCAGCTTATAGGCAGCAGATCACATTACTGATGATCAGCTGATAACTATGGGGAGGGGAGATACTATGGACACACTGTCAGTCTACATGAGGGGGGTGGGGTAGTGGTTTGGAGGGGTGGTGGAAGTTGGTGTTGGGTTTTTTTTGGGGGGGGATTTACCTTCCAATACCTACACTGTCAGTTTTATCGCTGACATCCTAAACATGCTACTATGCTGTCAGTCAGAATAGAGCATCAGACCTTTTGTTCTCAAGTTTGATGGAGAAGTAAAGCATTAGGATTGTGTGCTTTCAGATGTGTACAGAAAACCCTCAAGTGATGTCTGATAATTTGTAGTGATTATGTGAGAGTTTTGTACAGGGATGTTTTAGATGAATAAGGAGGTATCAATGCACAGCTGGATTGAGCTTAGGCCCTAACTACTACACTACTATTCACTATGGAGGGCTCTGCTTAGGCCCTAACTACTACACTACTATTCACTATGGAGGGCTCTGCTTAGGCTAAACTACTACACTACTATTCACTGTGGTGCTCTGCTTAGGCCCTAACTACTACACTACTATTCACCATGGAGAGCTCTGCTTAGGCTAAACTACTACACTACTATTCACTATGGAGTGTTCTGTAGTGCTGACTACAGTGCCCATTCAAACACATATGTGTATATTGTAGTACTAGTATGGTACTATGTAGTGTTAAATTTAATAACAATAATAATAATAAAGACACTTATAACGTGTTTTGTAGGAAAAACTAAAGTATGACAATGATATTAATAGAAAAGAATGCATTACATGTACAGTGTATGAACAAACCGAGTGACTATGAAACTGTTTGGCCAACTACCACTTTTTGAAAATAGTAGATGAAGTCGCTTCAGCTGAACACAGCTCTCTTCAACTTTAGTGGCTTGCAGATGACATGAAATATATAAAATATTTTCTGAAAAATCTAGATTTGTTTAGTATTCCATGATCATCCAGCACAAATGCATCTTTCTTCCAAGCAGACTTAAATCTAGGCTTTGTGATTATTAAAAAAAAATGTTGTGGTCCATATGATAAACTAAACACGTGGAATCGGCTAGCCCATCAGCTTAAAAATATTAAATTTGACAAAGATAGATTATGATGTCTTTTTGAACGTATTTTTAAGGGGAGGGTTTTGTTTGGTCTCCTTCATTACAGTGTGGGTGTGTAGGGTTGAAACAATGGGTTCTTTTGTTGACAATTCTTATCTTCTTGTGGATTATAATGATAAACCTATCATCCAGTGTGTGGGGGGTGGGGGGTGTATATTGTATGTGTGTGTCTGTGTGTGCATGTGTGTATATGAAGATACTAGTGGAGTGGAGGTAAACTGGTATCTGATTTCAATAGCTTATGTGCATAGAAATTCACTGAATTGGATTAAACCTTAATTGTACTTCTTATTGCTTTTAGAAAAATAACACATTTGTGTGAACATTTATTAGTTTTAAGACACATGTGTTAGTTTTATAATATATTTATTAGGTTTAAGACACATTTATTAGTTTCGATTTGAAATTTTAGGCAATGTGGTCTGTTGTTTGGTATAATTTTCTATGTTTCAATTCGAAACATGAATAAAATGCAATATTGATTCATATGACAGGTAATTTTAACGCTTAGCAATTTTTTAAAAGACTAATTTGGATGGCAAGCTGCATTTCTCAGCAGCCTTTCAGATCAGAAGGAAAATGTTTTTTTCTTTTTTTTTCTTCTATTCTTTCTTGTTCATGGTGGCCATTTATAATAAATTTATTCTTTAAAAAAGTAATGTCTGGGAATATAATGAGATGAAAAAACAGTGATTGAGTGTCGTGACATACTTCGACATCAGAATTTATCAAGCTCATTTTACCAGGAATTGCTGACAGCAGATCATGTGAAGCCAGTTTTTGAATGGCGGTGGTTCCAGCGAAGTCTAGTTGCCAGCGCTGATCTATGGGTTGTCAGGCAAGGCCAACAGACTTCGTCAAGCAATTTCTCGGCTTTTCTCAAAAAGTGGCAATTACGTAACGCAGGCTATCTCAGAGAGACTGGAAATAGGACCTTTCCTGCCGATGTAATTGAATTAAAAATAACAAAGAAAAATTCCTTCCGTGATCTCCCTCGACTTTTCATTATTTAGTAAATTAGTGAGTTTAAAATTTCATCACACCAAGCCAAATTGAACTCTCCATAGGAGTATAGGAATTGTTAGGGTTGGTAATTATTTCTGGTATTATCAAAACACGCTGCCATGTTGGAGAGGGAAGTGCTTTTATTTTTTTTAAATAGATTTCTTTTTAAAATTAAAATTTGATGCAGTCTGTTCACTAGATTTGTCTATTTATTGTGCTATAAAGACAATGTTTAATATTCATTTACATCTATAAGATCATTTCTGCTTATGAAAGAGGTTATTATATTTTCGTTGTGATTTTTTCTTCGCATTCTGAATTTTTATTTCAGATTAATTTGAAATAGTGATTTAAATATTCGGGGTGTTTGTGGCCGGGTCATAATTGAGAATGCCTCTAAGGACAACCATGCTCAGATCAATATTCCACTACTTGAAAAATCTGTTTTAGTTCAGGCAGCAAAAATTCAGATTTTCCACTTGCTGAAATTCAATGGGAATTTAATTGATTAATGTTGGCTTTAGGGAAATGCTATATTTCCAAAATGGATCCCGATTCATGCAGTACTAAAACACATTGCATCTGACAATACGGATGCACTCGGATCCAGTGAGTTATAGCCGTGGCAAGACAGTGTGACAATTACATTGTATTTAAATGGTGGGGCCCATTTGCTTATAGGAACACAAAAAGAAAATAAAGTATTTGAATTGGATTTCTATTCAATGTTTTTTCAATTAATGTGATATGCTTCGTAGTCTCATGGGTTTGATGTACTCACTTGAGAGAGATTGTACGAACCTATGAACGATGGGTTTGATGTACTCACTTGAGAGAGATTGTATGAACCTATGAACGATGGGTTTGATGTACTCACTTGAGAGAGATTGTATGAACCTATGAACAAGCTGTAGCAGTGAATGTTGCAGTAACATGCAGTTCTAATGATGACTACATTGCCACGGTACAGACAGGCAGCGTATACAATCATGATCGTGTCAGAAATGTAACTTGGTGAACATTGATGCCGGACTTCCAGGACGAGATGTAATCACAGAGCCTTTTGTTCCAGTTCAAAGTTCTTCCATTGAGCTAGCTGCCACCCGCCCCGATTTTGATGTACAGTGCTCCCTCGATATAATGCTGAAGTTGGGGTACATGGCGTTATAATACCCGCGTTATATCAACGAATAAAATTGGAGAGAAAAAAAATTATTTTTTATTTTTTAATTATTAAATGGGGTCCACATTGGACCCTGCGTTGTATCCGAATCCGAGGGAGCACTGTATATATAATAATACACCATAATGTCTTATTGAAAAATATACATTAAATGATTTAGGATGACATCGATTTATTTTAGTGTCAATAACATAGATGTCAAGACATTGACACTTACGCTGCAGGAAGTACTGAAATAATGTCAATAAATGTTTGTCTTGATGGGTAGCAGAATTGAACCAAAGTTTAATTTGTGTTGTGCATTTTTCCATGCCAAAGGGAATTTAGAATCGCCAAGATAAACTAATATTACCATCATCATCTGAGCTTATTATCAAGCATTCAACTTAATGTTTCTTTTCTTTTTCAGTAACAGACGGCATTTACGATATTTACAAAAACGACAACGAAGATTATGTCGAAGCAGGTAAGAATTACCTACCATTCTTCTTGTTGATTATTACGAGTTATCTCCCTTCACCATTATTGAAATATAAATGCAACAAGTTTATCTCAGCGACACACACCACTGTTTCAAATATACATGATTACTTAACCCTATCGCTTCGGGATTAATCACAGGCACTGCTGTTTAGGGCATATCTGTTTGCCGTTAACAAGGAGAGGGTTAAGATAAATTTGAGCTTTGAGGCTTCAATGACATTTTTTCATTTCCATTTTTCAGAAAATCACGTGGGAAGTTTGACGACGTCCACCCACATCTTCTACATCGCGGTGGGATGCGCGTGTGCGTTAATACTCCTGATCGCGCTGGCGGTGGCCATTTACTACCTCAACTCACAGAAGAGCAATGACAGGTACACTAAGCGGATGAACTATTAGTAAGTAATCTTCCGATGGGTGCGTGTTTGTGTCTTGTGACGTATTGTCAACATTGCACCGTCTACTAACATTCCCCCATCGGGAGCCTCCTTTGTAAGTAGTGGGACCTTTCTGGGATTTCCTACAGTTAGAGAAATTACCAATCCCTAATAGGGAGTCCCATTAAGCAGTGGGCCCTTTCTGGGATTACATAGACGAGAAATTAACGCCCCCTAATGGTGAGCGCATTTGTAGGCAGCATAAATGAACACTTGCCCAATGGGAGTCACATTTGAAAGAAGCAAAAACCCTTTGGGGGGATTTTCTAGATTAAAGATATTAAGAATTCTTAATGTGAAAACACTTTATCCTTTTCTGGAATGTCCTATCAGTAGTAGAATAGAGAAATTAACAATCCGTAATTAGTGACTAATCTGAGCCTAATTTGTAATTTAGAGAATACATAATATATCGAGAAATTTGTTCTTCTCTTTCTTTCTAAGATTTCCAATACCGTAAACTAAATGCAAAATTATTTTACTTCTTTGGTATTTATCTTTATTTACAGTATATATCATCAGAAAGTAGATTTCTATTAATTTTATTAGCAATACTCATAATACGATTAAAATGAGAATGTCTAAATTTACTGTACTGTTATTTGTGCTCCAACTAGAGGTATATTCCATGGTTTCTTGTTTTTGAGATTGCATGTCCCTTCTCCACGTTTGTGTTTCGCGTTGCCAGACATAGTTTCTGAATACTTATAATACAATATCTAGAGGCTATTTCTTGTTACATATATATCACGGTGGGGAATCCCAGAAAGTTGCCATAGTCAATTAATTCCAAGACTAATATGCATGTGATGTTCTTTTTTAGAGTTGAAGTGCTTGGCTGTGGTTTGTTAGTATATGTTTATTGGAATGTAATGTTGTAGTATACACTATTGGGCTTATTAGGCAGATGGACAGTATTAATAGATCTATCTGCATTGGAAAATAAGTCAGGGAGGGGGGTGGCAGGACTATGGGAGGTTGTCGAGGGGGTGGCAGGACTATGGGAGGTTGTCGAGGGGG
>JAVCKZ010067587.1:0-14338 GCA_034780755.1 Lepetodrilus elevatus
ATTATTTTGAATATAAATTTAATATTGAGTGGTTTTGAACTGAGTTCTTCCATTATCCGCTTCCCACGCCCCTGTGGACAGAACGGCACCAACATTTGAGTTACTTGCATGCATTCAACAATATTTTTGAGTTACGATACCAAACAGGGATTTGTAACATTACCTGTCAGACTATAAGCAGTTGCAACGGCCAGTTAATTTATAATGCCAAGTGTAACACCTGACTTCTGATGCAAAGGTAGGCGTCCTGTTATCAGCTGATTACCAACACGGTTGACAAGATTAGGCGAGAAGAAATAACTCTGATTCATTTCCAGGAAATACGTTCTAAAGCTAAACACATAATACTTCGATCTATAGATAAACAGTGAAACAGCACAGTAAATTATTCAATGGTATGTTGTGTTTTCTGTGTACGTGTCATCGTACAGTAGGTATATTACCGCCGCTTTAATCAATGAGCAAACATAACCGCAGAACTGCTTCCGCACTGGTCTGGTCTGCGGATAGTCCTAGTGCGACGAAGTGGTATCAGTAGTAAGCATATTGCTAGTATGTATTACAATGGTGTATTACATTCCTGGATTTTCTCCGCGTATCTTCTTCCAATAGCACGGAACTCGAATTCGTATATGAAACAGAATGTAGATCTGACGCAAATGAAATCAGTTACAAACAATGGTCTTTAACTGGTTTATTAAAATACCCGGTATACATGGTATAATATAATGCTTCAACAACAAATGCTTCATCTCAAAATGATGGTATAGAAAATAAAACTCATCAAAATACCGCCGCCGTAGATCTAGCAATATTCCTCACATAACTAAACAAATAGTTGTATCAGCTGCCAATGCAATGAGCACCTTGAGGTAAGTATAGGAGGGAATACAGTCAATACAGCTAGATCTCAGGCTGGTCTGCCGGACACTTGTCGCTGTATACAGACACACAGACACTAATCGCTGTATACAGACACACAGACACGCAATGAACGGCCTTAATGCTGCATTGTTCACAAGAAAATATTTGACATTTAAGCATCTCCTAAATGGAATAAGCACACCATTATTACTACTGCCAAACTCTGCGAAAGACATGATCTATTGATGTCAGTAAACTAAACCTACTCAAACAGTACAACTTAAATAGGCATCTTCTTTGGAATGATGATGGCAAATTAAATCAGAATATTGACACGTAGACACTTTTGTCTCGTACTAGCAACATTCTCAATGAGCTTTACTTTCCACAAGCTATGAGCAATGGTTATTCTACAAGACATGAGCAGGACAAGGGTTATTCTACAGCAGGACATGGGTTATTCTACAAGCATGACAAGGGTTATTCTACAATGAGTGATTGAATATGGAGTTTAACGTTATTCTACAAGACATGAGCATGACAACGGGTATTACAGATGATGCAAACTTAGTATGGCCACGAATGACTTGATCACGGCAAAGGAAAACCATCACCATACATGTATATATTATTACAAATACTAAGACAAATACCACATGGTACGTCTCAACTTTATAGTCTTAGACATGTACAAGCAAATTGAGCCAGTGTCCGTCCGCTACAAAAGAATTGCATTGATTGCTTCCTAGGTGTTTTCAATATTCACACAACAAATGTAAATAATAATACATTCAAAACATCTAAAACTAGTACTGTATAAGTATATTTGGTATATATTGAAAACTGAAAAAAAGAAATCTGTTTATAAATATATAATGGCACACTCGTATACCGGTACATATAATACATGAAAGGAAGCTTCCAAAATAACCAATTCTAACAAACAATGTTCAGGTTACATTGACATACGGTATTCACGGTTTGTCATTACCCAGACAGGATATTCTTGGGCTTGGGAAATGCCATGACACTTAGCTTTGTGAATGAACATTCTACGTTTCTTTTCGACGAACATATATAATTCGCCTAATTGTCTTGAAAATGACAGTGTTGGAATACACACACAGCACAACACAGCATCAACATCAACAACAACACCACTCATTGGGAAGCTCTGGGATATGATCAACACAAAACAGAGAAGTAAATGTCATTGTGAATCGTATGCATATGGATATTAAGTTGTTATGGTTCGGGTACACACCAACTTTACGAGGGTAACTGTGGATGACATACATATTTGGACATTCTGTAACAGTTACAGACAAATGTTTCTTATACATATAGTTCTATTTTTCTTCTTATCTATGAGTCATCATATGAAGTTAGCAAATGGATTTAGATATGTTCAATGGGAAACACCCATGGCCCCAGGGTTATGAAACATTTATGAGTACGAATTCAACTCACAAATCCCTATATAGGTTGAGCTTGAGCATGACATTTTACTCAATGTTTAATAATTTCTGGACCTGTTGCATCTTTATTCCTGACGTCTCTCTGCCGGAATGTACATGTAAACAGTGAGGAGTACCCCACAGAAACAGCAAGGCCGGAATCCATTAGGATAATGGTTTGGAATACTAGTTTTGCTTCACATCATAGACATATTCCTGAGGACAAGTCAGCTTATGAGAGATATGGACATTCTGAGCAGCAGTCAGATACCACAACAGCTTACGATAGATATGGACATTCTGAGCAGCAGTCAGATACCGGACTGTGTTCCACAACATATGTGTCTCCTTGGTTGGATCAATTGCAGATTAACAGTCATTTTAGAAATACAGGGAAATTATCAACATTCTAATCCATCTGTAAAGATCCAGCTACAAACAGGATAAATGAGAGTGATATGTTACTTAACCCTCTCCCTGCTGGATTAGATGCAGACCCTGCTCTTTAGAGCATCTCCAATTGCCTCCAACATGGACAGGGTTAAAGGCATGCAATCAGTGTATTAACATATTTCATGGTCAAACATATTTTACCTGAAAGTATCACTATATTTGTACACAATATTTGTATATTGGAAAACATGCTACATTTTCTGCAGGACCCATTGGTTTCCAATATATTCATATATTGTATTTAATGTTGTATTTATTTTATTTAGTAATTTTAAAAATATGTCAATGAACCGCGTGTGTAAGCCTTTAATGTAACCGTGCGAATCTTTATCCATGGATATGCAATGGAAAAGGATAAATGAATATGCTAGATATCTTAATAAGTATAAGTATGGCTAAGATATAATGGACGTTGATATATTCAGTACAGATATTGGACATGGACACTTGGATTAAATAACAAATCACACCACACGGAATTAATGATAATACATAGTAACACTACATATAGTAACACTACATAGTAACACGAGATGCAGCTGAGCTCCACGGGGAAAGGAATGTTCCAACAAATGTCATCACTTGTCTTGTTAGAAAATACACAAGTAGGACACCTTATGTACAATTGTTTCTGGCTGCCATTTATCATTGGGCTTGAGAAATGTCAAATAGTTCAGGATAATAATGAATCTGGATAATAATAATAATATTATTATTATTATAATTATTAGATGATTATTATTAATAGTAGTATATATATTACCATTAATCTTATCGTTATTGTCGTTATAATTATTATTATGTTCGATATTCTTATTATTACTATTATTATTATTGTTATTAATGTAGATACAAGGCCCAAATTGTGTTTATTATTATTATTATTATTATCAATAGTGATTGTACAAAACCCAATTTGTATATATTATTATTTGTATTATTAATGGAGGTACAAGCTCCAAAATGACTCCCTTTCCTATAATAAGCCCAATAATAAACTTGGTACCAAAGTGTTAACAAACAACAGACACTGCATGACATAATATATAAATCCACGAATCAATAACATGTTGAGAGAAAAATAAACATCTGGTGAGTTTCATGAAGATTACATTACATACTCATAATGATGAATACTTAATTGGTCGTTTATAACAGGATAAAATACATAATTGATTATTAATAACAGATTGTCAAATTGTAATACCTGCTGTAAATAGCAATGGAATACTTGGTGAGACTATAACACACATGACCATACATCATTAAGGCATATACATATATAGACGTATAACAATATATTATTATTTTCATAAACAATGTACATTAGTAGGAGAAATAAAAAAAAAGACATTGACTATCTGTAAAGTATTTAAAATAGTTATTGCAATATGGCGACAAACAACTAAACATTTGCTTACACTTAATACATATCCTATATAAAATGTTAATTAGTCACTATTAATATACTATAACTAGGATTAATTAAGGTTACTCTATCTCTATAAGAATAATACAACATTTTTTACCTTTTATTTTCTTTGAATTGGGGTTTAGAACTGCTTTCAAGATACTTTCACTTATATCAAGGCTTGTCAGTCAGTGCATCCTATCAATATCACGTCAGAAAGGTAACTTTCGCAAACATTGATGCCGGGCTCCTCGGGTGGGATTTAACATGGAACCTTTAGCTCTGAAGTCTAACGTTCTACCACTGTGCTATCACCCAAAACAATCCTACTTGGACTAAATGTCACATGTCATCTAGGGCAATCTGCATTGTCTCATGCAGTATACAGGTTACATGAAGCCATGAACAGACTAGACTGTTAGTAATACCGTACCCATTCTTTATAAAGCTATTGAGAGTAGTCCCATTGTCAGATGTAAACACAAGTAATTGTAAGTCTTGGGTCAAGCAACACAATATATATATACATAACAACACTTGATGTAAAATAGCCCAGAGAAATAGTACTTGTGCACATATGTATTACATGTACATATACAATTAACAAGAAAAATTGTTTCATAGAAATCTTACTACGGGTGGTTCCATAATTCTGGTTGTACTGGTAGTAGAAACTGTATATGAATATTATGGTACAATAAATTGCATAGACGTAAGTATAACAAATATGGAAGTATATGGTTGGCCCCAGTCATTTAATTATAATATTATCAGCAGAGATCACTATAGATTTCATGTATTGCATGACCATCAGAAGGCCAGGGGCCATAATGTCTTAGAAATAGGAGCTCTTCTTGAGTGAATAAATTATTGGGGGTCCAGAGGCACAACTTGCTCCGACATTTATATTTGTCAATATCACATGTAGGCCACCACGTGTATGTTATTCCACTATCATGTTTTCAAAATATATAAAAATATACCTTTCCAAGGTCACCAGTCACCTGAGGTCACCAGCCACCAAAGGTCACCAGTGATCACCAGCCACCTGAGGTGAATAGTCACCCGTGGTAACCAGCCATCCAAGATCACCAGTAACCCAAGGTCACCAATCACCAGAGGTCATTAGTCACCCAAGGTCACTGGTCACCGGTCACACAAGGTCATCAGTCAGCCAAGGTCACCAGTGGCCAGAGGTCACCAGATTGACTTTCAGTGCAGTTGTTCAACTGTTACTCTCTAGGTAGTGCCATTAGTTGACCCTTTCTCTGTGGCGCCATAGTGCTGGGCACAGAACTCCTTGATTCTCTCGCAGGCTTCCACAACCTTCTCTGTGGGAACTGTCAGCACCACACGGAAGAAATTGGAATATTGGAAGCACTGTGGAAATGGAGAAAACAAATGTGGAAATGCAAATAATGTGATAAATGTGGGAGAATGCTAGAGATTTTATGCAACTTCACTCAAAATTTAAGAAGTTTTGAAAAATGAAAATATAGAACACTAATCTGAATTTGGTATACTAGTATTAGAGATATTGATGACATTTAGAAAATTAAATTGTTAATATTTTCTTATTAAATGGATAATACTATTTCCCCAACAATTACAATACCGGTAGTCAACATGATTAACAAATTTAGCACTTCAAGTAATATCAAAATATGTCGAGTAGCTGCTATACAGAAACATCCACATCAGTTTCTTAGCTAACTTTAATGTTTAAACAAAAGATCATAAGCATGGTACAGTTACAGTATCTATCTTGGTAAAGGTGACACACTGGCACTCACCGTGGACGGTAGACAGAAGACACTCTGTTCGGTCACCAGGCTCTGAGTGAAGTCTATGTCAGTCTTAAACTTGGAGAACTTCTCCTTGTCGTAGCCCACCTGTGCAAATAGCATCAGATGCAGGTGTAACAGTATGACAGTCTTGTATGCACTACATGTGCACTCACATGCTCAGATACCTAGAACACTGCAACTACCTATATGACTATGATCGCTATCACTACTCAGCAAGAAGTATCTCACCATCTTCATTGTTAGGTTTAAATCATGTACTAGTATTCATTAATTGAATCTCCTATTAGAGTATAGATGGAGTTATTCATAGGAGCTTTACATTGGCTTGGAGGATGTCCTATGAGGTCATATATTACTGAATTAAGTAACTAAATGAGTTGACAAAGCTGACATTAAGCAAGGCTCTGCATGGGTGCACTAACTGCACTTCACTCCCAAACTCTATGTAACTATGTGACATATGTATATGTATTTATTCCAATTTTCTTACAAGCACTATTTTCATTTATAATTTATTGGGGATCATGCAAGACCACTACCCCTCAATTCCTGAAAGTACCCAATAACAGTGCAAAACTGAGTTTTATGTACACAGCTCCCATACAAGTGCACAGAATGATTCTAGACAAGTGTACAGAATGATTCTGGCCTGGCTGTAGGTGTACGCACCATCATATACATGGCTCCCTGGGGCATCACTGGGCGGAGTCCTGGCACCACAGACAGATGGTCGTAGAAGGCCTCCGCATTCCTCTGACAACAGATCACATCCGTCAGTTCAATGTGTACATGTCATAGTCAAGGATACTTTTGTCCTGACAATTAACTACAGTTATATCAGTTGTAATAGATAACTAATTTCTCAGCCAAACTACCCTTAACCACGAGTATGGTTGTTAATTACTATTCCTGGCCCTGAGATTACAAAAGATTTTTATTATAATTTCATGATCAACTCATTTTGTTCGCAAATCCCCACAAAAATCTTTTCTTCACCACGAAATTGTACTCAAACAGTTTCATAATCTCAGAACTGATTCACTGTAACAACAACAATTGCACGTGAATGTTTTCAGGTATATACTGACCGCTGGTCAGGTCAAGGTCAAGGATATTTACTGACCTTTATATAGCTGAGAGTCTCCTGGTAGAATGACGCAGGTGTGTTTTCCAAGATGGCCGGTAGAGCTGTTTGCACCAGAGAGTTTGGACCCAGAATCCGCTGAGATAGTTTTACGATTCCTTCATGCACCTGTGTCAATATCAGAGAGTGAAGAATTCAGATACGTGAATTAGTTGGTCATGAACCAATGGCATTACAGTGATAAAACAGGAATCTGCTTATAACATGGGAGAAGTTGAATTCTAACAATATGTTATACAGCAAATTTAATCATTTTACATTCAGCATCATTGTACAGAATAATAATAATGGTTTAACCCTCTCTGTGCTGGATTAGGCAAAGTTATTGCTCCTTAGAGCATCTCTACTAGCCTCCAGCATGGAGAGAGTTAACAAGCATTATTACATGGTTCATAACTTCAGATACAAGTGTTTGGTGGAGGTACGTTGCATGGATCTACACGGATACTTTGGGTAGCATAAGTTCATATTTACCTCCACAAGAGCACCATGTCTGTCATGGACGACAATCCATCCCAGTCTCCAACCTGGCACCAAGTACCTGCAATAACACACGTACACCTTTAATACACCCTACACATACACCTTTAATACACCCTGGACATGTATACATACACCCTACACGTACACCTTTAATACACCCTACACATACACCTTTAATACACCCTGGACATACACCCTACACGTACACCTTTAATACACCCTGGACATGTATACATACACCCTACACGTACACATTTAATACACCCTGGACATGTATACATACACCCTACACATACACCTTTAATACACCATGAACATGTATACATACACCCTACACATACACCTTTAATACACCCTGGACATGTATACATACACCATACATATGCACCTTTAATACACATACACATCGTATACACCTTGTATATATCTACAACAGTGAGCTTGTGTATTGTAAACATGACAAATATTTGCCGATTCTGATGACACATACTGTTTAGTATTGACCATACCAGTACAGTATCTAAGAATGCTGTCACCAGGTACAAGTTCGCGAGATTATTGAGACTATGAGGAATACACTGAGTACCGTTTTGTTAGTCCTCCACAGGAGAGCACCGGGACTTCACTGGTAAGGGAGGCAATCGGGTGATACTTCAGACCAGAAAACACCTGCAGACACGTGAATACAACTGTTCACTAAACTGACAAACTTCAAAATATATAGATCAAATGCATAGTAAATTAATCAAGTAAAATTGTAAAAATTAATTTTTAAATAATTCAAAATAAATACATTGAAAAATAAACAGAAAAAGATCACAAAGTAGTTAAACTTTCTGATATTCCTTGATGAAACTCACAAAGTGTTCGTATATTTCGTCGGCGATGATTGGCAGCTTGTGCTTGTCTGCAAGTGCCAGGATGTCCTGGAGGTGTTCCTTGGAGTACACAGAGCCGCAGGGATTGGAGGGATTGGTGACGATGATGGCCACCGTCTTGCTGTCAATCATCTTCTCCACGTGACTCAGGTCGACCATCCACGACTTCTCCGGCTGTGGGGGGGAAATATGTCAATTCTGCAGATCACAGCAATTTACAGGTATTGGGCTAGGGTTCGTGAAACCAGAAGTGAGTGAGTGAATATGCCATGGAGTTTAATGTTGCTTCAGGAATCTTTCACCCATTTGCGACGATGAGGGTATGGAATTCAAGAATATAATATACCACCATGACTGATATAAAGTGTCTCAAACAGCAAAATTACCCTTTTTGGTAAAACTGAGCGACTTATATCCAGACAATTTTGGTTCCAATCAAAAGATCAAAATGATCTTACAATGGCGCCCGACATGGGCAACCATTAAAATTCAGGTTTTAGATGCAGATCCAGTGGGTACTGGTGTTAGTTGAAATGGACAATTATTTCTAAATCCTGGAGTTTGTACATCTGGAGATGCTTTGATGGACATGAGCTAGGAAATTGTGCATCTGGCAATGGATATATGAGGACACATCTGACATAGACATACCAGGAGATCGTACATCTTGACGTTGATACTGAGAGACTCGGCCAGGGTTTTGTAGATGGAGAAGCCAGGTCTGGGGATGAGGATGTTCTGACCGGGGTTGGCCAGACACGTGATACAAAGGTCAATGGCACTGGAGCAGCCGTTGCACAGAATGATATCCTACAACAAACAATCATCAAAATGGATCATTATCTACAATAATATAATTCAGTGAACTAATAATGAAGACATACATTGTACACTGTACTAAATTCAAAATGTCCTAAATGCATACAACTTGAAATCATGAAATATAATTGCCATCATGATCATAAATGCTAAAACTGATTGGCCAAAACTAATCGTAGAAAGGTAAATGTGTCCCAGAGATAAACCTGTCAATACTTCCAATGGTACCAGGCATTTCCCTAACCTACCGCTATACAATAGGTCTATAGTATACATGATATAGATTTGTGTTCTCTCTCACTTGGCTGGTCCTACCTTCTCAGTGACGGTGGAGGTGGGTGTAGATATATGTTTAGCAACAGCCTTTCTAGCGGTGGGACAGCCTGAAATAAGCATTTTACAACCATGAATTAATAGCCCGTTACAATAATTACCCAAATAATTTCAACCATCTAATAGTTCAAACATCTAAATTAATCGCCAAAATTAAAAAAAGATAATCACCCTAAAAATATGAATAATTATGACCAAACACAATTTCACAATTTCTAATCCAAACACAATTTCCTTTTTCAATATTTGTTTTTATTACTATTTATTAAAATCCTTAATTAATTTACCATTTCATTTACAACCATGATAATATACACTCTAATGTGTTTGTCCCAAATAATACGAGCATGGTTCATTTTCAATTTTGTACTTTTCTAATAATTCGAACAGCTACAAATTTAAGGATTTTCTCCTGTTCGAATCATTTGGTAATTACAGTATCTGTGTAGGTCTCTCAGTATACAATGACAGAACTCCAAAGTAACCTAACTGTGTCATATCCAGTGACCACGCCATTGCTTACCAACTGATGGTCCGTAGCCGTTAGACTTCCGATTCCGAATAGCGTCGATCACAGCATTCTCAGCCACTTCAGGATTCGGGAGATTGCCAAACACAGTGGGGTCCCCTGCAAAAAGAAATGACAGCCCTATTTACTAATACATTGTAGCAGAGTGAGATATAAGATGCTCCTACTGGTCTAGGCCAGAGGGGGTTACTCCTTTGGCTCATTCGGTAGAGCGTTGGACTCACAATCCAGCAACTCGGGTTCGAATCCCAGGATGGGCAGGTCCTGTGACACATAGATATAGTGCAGAGAATGCATAGGTTTCCCCCTGTTGCTAAATGAATGTTCTAGAGTGTTTCACCAATTCAATTCTTTGTTGCTGATGATGACAGTGACTATCAATGGTCTTTCAGTGGCTAATTGGGTTGAAATAACATAGGCTATGGTTTGGCATGAAATGCATTGATACCCTTGTTTCGTAGATTATATCGGTAAATATTTAATGGATTGACAAAAAAATACACTTGAATTTCTTATTTTGTCATTATTAAAGGCATAATATCACAGCTGATAGACCTGGATAATGGACAAACGAATTTCGATCGGAGACTAATTGCGCTTGATTTATCCACCCACAAGTTGAGTTTCAAAGATAGGAAGTGAAGGTGCAAGTCTGAGTTCAAGAGGAAAATAGTTCCAGTAGGAAGCTTAGAACCGGGAAGGATCGATGGTGCAATCATTTAATATGCAACACTCCTATCTATGCCCCATGTACACTACCAAATTTAAGTTAGTTCAGAACATGTGTCATTTGAATTGGGTATCAACTTCTAACTGATGTGTTTGTGGGGGGTTCATTCAAACTAAAATCGCACTCGGCACATCAACTTCTATACAAATATCGTGTTTCTATGTCTTCTAGAGCCCGGGGTCGTTCTGTCTTTTGCAAGCGGGGCTCCTGTTTCAAGATATCTCAGTAACGAAATACATAATTCATAGCGAGTCTGCTTCTCTTTCAACAGCCCTCCTTATTTACAGACGCTCTCTTGCATCAAAAGAATACCGGGTCATCGCAACAACCCCAAGTGGACCAGTTGGTTAAATTTAGAACATCTATATTATCGTCTGCTCGTATCTTTGCAACGCAAGTGCACTGGTTTCTCGCAAAGCCGACGCGACCTCCATAGGCTAGCTTCAAGCTAACACCGATTGTCTACTAGCCGAATCCACACCCGGCTCCCGCTGTTAATATCTATCTACATCTAGTCGTAGTTGGTCGGTATATTTCTGGCCAGGTCCCATCCCTGTGATTGAACATCACTGCCTGCAGATAAACTGTTGCGAGATCCGCCATTTTGAACCGAAGCGTCTCTCGGTGACGTCACATCCTCTCCCGAGCAGTGTCAGTCGATCTACTCGCTTCGCCTCTCCGTCAATCAATAACGAAGAGTTGATCAAGCTCGGTCTAGGAGTACGCTTAGATTTTGTGTCTTGTGCTGATATAAGGATTACGGATTACCAGGAATAATTCATCATGGGTCTAGGAAGCTGTTACACATGCATCAAATACTTGATGTTCGCATTCAACTTTTTATTCTGGGTAAGTCCCATTTGTTTATGATACTCTCTCACTCACTCACTCACTCTCTCGGCCACTACCGCATTACAGCACACACGCACACATCTCGCCTGTAGCTAGATCGAGTACAGCTTCGCAAACGTTCGGCTAACTGTGACCTTATAAGCTATCTAGAATGTTATATATATAAACACGCCGATGCAACTAGTGACTAGGAAACGCAGAGCTACAAATACACACTGCATACACACTACAGCTACGTGGTGAGCTCCGACATATTTGTCTTTGAAAGGAAATAACACTATTGACTTGTAGGAGTGAAACATAAAACCTCAGTAAAGTATATTCTCGGCAAGCAGGATCTTTGTACGTGACCCCCTACGCTTTATAGGCGTCATGCTCGAGTTGTCGGGCGTCCAAGTAAGAATATTATGTATTATTTATCTTCCCGGCAACTCGGCATGCACGAATCGTTCACAAACCTGTTAGCATTTTTTATTATTTAAAAAAATGTTCCTTGTGAAGATTACTCTCACAGTCGCCTCAATTCTACTACAGCTTTGGATTACACGGAATCCCTGTACGCGTAACCTTGTGGAGTTAAACTGTTAAACACAATCATACTACATGTACAGGCTACAGCATGTCGTCTGCTAAACCCTGCACAATATGACCACGATGACACGAGCCTGTAGTTCTCTGTATTATGCTACCCCCACAAACAAAGCACGCAGCTACGTTCGATAGCAAGTTGTTGGCCTATATCGAAAATCGATTTGTCAACACTGGAAATTTGGATTTTGATTATAAGTATTATTTAATCAAAGTAACAATATTTATTGGAGTACTTCTCCATAAGGACTTACTGCAATGCAACAATACCTTATTTCGAAAAGGAGGAATGTATCGTGTAGAAACAAGACACTGCTACGGTGCAACACAGCTGTAAATTGACAGATATGCTACGGCTGAATGCATCCTGGTCTTGTTGCCCGATGGATGACCTCTTGCACGTCCTAGCATCTGCAGACTCCGAGGGGGTGCCACAAGGGTTGATGAAGTATGGGAGCAGCAAACATCAAGCCTGAATTACAGGGAAATCCTTGAAGTCAACCCCAGGGGGGCCCAAATACCTGATTAACTATCGTCTCGAGGCTGAATTCTGTAGATTAACAGCACATAGCTTTAGATTAGTAAATAATGTTGCGTTTGGTGAAATATTATATAGCCAGCGGTTAAGATTGGTATTAGTGCAATTCCCAATGCTTTTTCAATGCAGTCTGATGACTAGTTAAGACTTTTGTATTTATTGGGGTATTACATGTATTTTGCTGTATGTTATAGTATAGCGTACATGAAGCCTTATTAAGCCTATATATTCATTAATTCGTCAGTACTCAAACAAAAGAACATTTAAATCTATGGCTAGCTCTTTAGACTTCTTAGCGGTAGTTATAGGGTCTTGCATCACAGTATGGGTGAGGCTAGTTCATCCATATCCCCAGAGGGTGAAAGTAAATAGATTAAATATGATTGGTATTATGTTTATATGAAAAGGAGCCGCTGAAATCCTTTACCCTCTGACCTATCTGCACTAGGATGATATATTGAATAGGAGTATCTGGGTTAGAACTAGGTGCGACACATACTAGGGCAAGACATCCTCTGCACGCAGGGTCATCTGTTTATTTATCCGCTGACCATTCAATAATGACCGTGAATACTACGAACTGCCTGAATAGCCTAATATCAGAGGTTGCTGTGGAAAAGGAATTCCTATGCTTTTCAGCTATTGATAGCTGACTCGGCATTCCCAGGAGGCCCAACCACTTTTGATTCTCTCTGTCCTTAGACCTATCCTGTTTCCCCTGGTTGGACTTGACCCGCAACCTTCCAAGAAACGGGCCCAACCAGCCATTCCAGTTCACGTTAAAGCCATCACTGTAATGCCAGGGCAGGCACACGAGAACCCTTAGTACTGTATATGTAGCCATTGAAGAGATTCGTCTTTTGAAGTATCACGACCACCTAGGAATTATATTACAGTGTCTTTCTATGTTGGACACAACGGTCGATCTTCTATTAGCTGTGTGACCTGGTTCGGATTTTATTAGCTAGTATAATTGTAAAGTCGGTCATCTGGACAACTAGCTATAGCTCTGACAGAACAGAACTAGAACTTGCAGACGTGACACTAGTAAAAGAGCAAATGTTTACTAATCTATTTTGAGAGTCAATATTTTATGACCAAATGTGGTTCTCTAAATGAAACCATGAAAACGAATGACAAAGGTCTCCACGTGTTGTTAAATACGTACATTATATGTTGTGTAGCAATTAATGCTATACATGGTATTCAGTACTAGTATATTTGTTCTATTAATCATGTGCAGTGATTGTGAAGCGAACAACTCTGTTTAACCTGAACATATTATTGGTATTGGCAACAAACATGCAATGCTAATATTAATAATCTAATATCAATGCAAAAAAAAGTAACTACTCTATGAAGCACCCACATCACTCACTCTCTCTCTCTCTCTCTCTCTCTCTCTCTCTCTCTCTCTCTCTCTCTCTCTCTCTCTCACACACACACACACA